>CM041780.1:102737590-102800131 GCA_023374045.1 Limonium bicolor
CAACTTATGTTCAATTTAAAGTGACAACATATTATTAATAAATGAAATAATAGCAGTTACCAAAGATATGGAACATAATATTCGTCACGAAAACGAACAAAACGTTAATCTTACAACTGTAAAATTAATGTTACGGAAATATAAAGTAATATCTACATGTTAGAATTTATTAGAATATAACATTGAAATCACTCCAAAGAAAATAAACCTCAATATGGATCTACGATATAATAAATAGTAATTCCATCCTCGTACTAGCAAAACAGGTTCACAAGATAATACTATTTAAAACAATCAATCCAAACATAGTAATATCAAAGGAAAACAGAGTAGAAAATATTGTCGCAACACTTAACAGAACTAATTAGACTGTTATTTTTATTTAGAATCTAGTCACCAAATTCACAACTAGACAAATTAAACTCTAGAATATAAATTGAACAATGTTGGTGGCCATCGAATAGGGTCAAGTAGAATTCAAAATAAGTTAGCATGAAGACCATGTTGGATTTTCTATTTTTTTTAAAGACAACATGTCATTAGATTAAATAGATACAGCCCTAGAAAATGTGCTAAGTAAAAGATAGCCCCATCATACCTAGAGGCTTAGAAAAAAAGAAAAAACTACTATGGCAATGAAGCCTCATAGGCGATTGCGAAAGTAGCAAGAAGAGCTTAGGATCCTAAGCGCAGAGGAGAACATGATTACTGAAATCAAAAGGATACCAAAGTTAATTTAAAACAATTAAGAAATTAACTAATTTGGTAAGAGAGAACCAGCCAACTGAGACAGGTAAGAACAACTAAGGACAGCTTAACAGGAACAAAGATAACTATTAGTAAAACAAAATGTCAACAAGCAACAGGTGGGCGACTCCAAAACTATTAGGCCACAAAAGAGGCAAAATGAAGACAGATCGCAGACAGCCAGAGGACCAAGTTTTCACTTCATGGTTGAGTGAACAACATCACCATACTTCCTCTTTTTGTAACCTAAGAAGGTCCAGACTCATTCCCTGATTCATCTGCCATTGGGGTTCCGTGATGATCAAAGTGAAATTCAGGTGGAAAGGAACCTCGAGGTGTGCATACGGACCCAAATGATGATTTTCCTTGCTAAAGCCTAATGTGAAAGGATTGCCCCACTGTTCATGCAGCTCTACCACCACTTGCATTATTGTAGCCAACTGACCAGAAGAGGATTGTTCCCTACCAACGAGGAAGATGCTGGTTAGGGATGTCCAAGTGTAGAAATAGGTTGGGTAACAGGCTGGTCTTTCATTGAGGGGGTTTGGAGCCCTACGAACTAGAAACTACTCATCAGAAGGGTGTGGAGGTTGATTTTTTTGGTATGAGGGTGGGGGTTTAACTAAATATGGGTCTTAACTAAAAACCCTAGATAAAAATCATTCTATGATGGGTGAAAAATATTTATCCTAGCATCCCTCAAATACCTACTCTATCGTCCATATTTCTTGGAAAGCTTAAAGGGGAATGCCAATGAGCACTACAACCCGCTTTCAACGGGCCCCACTTGAACTTATTCCCTATAGGCGGAAATTGACTAGAGTCACTACCTAGTTTGACCTAATATAACTAGGAAGGGAAGATGAAGGGTTTTAAGAACCATTTAATGACTTTGAAGTTGTTGCCCATGTATATGACATATCAGATCATACCAGGGATTCTATGTTGGGTTCAAATGGGTTAGATCCCTTGGGAGTGGCAACGACCACGACTTTGGATGGTGCCTGAGCAAACCTTTGGTCTTCAATTATCAGGATTTCCTTCTTTCAAAATCTTTTTAGAGAGATTCATGTTGATAAGTCGTAAGGAGAGGATAGGGTAGGAGTAGAGTAGAGATGTTTGGCGAGGCAAGATTTCCTGCCAAGCTAGTTCCAAAAAGAGGATTGATCGAATACAGGATGAAGGATTGGGGAAAATCTAAGACTGGGTGAACAAAACTAGAGGTCTAATGGTTTGAAGGTTTACAGGGGGCCAAGAAAGATTGGGTGCTTCAAAAGGTATGAGTACCATCTTAGAGCTAGGAAGGGTTTTTTGATTGAAAAGGGGTCACACCCTGGGCGGGTTGCCTATGTAGTCACCTATTTGTTGAGATCAGACCTTAAGTAGTTCACAGTTTTTTTGGAATTTTGAGAGTTTCGAGATTTTTTTGAGAAAATTAGGGTTTTGAGGATTTTGAGGTATGCTGGTCTTTGAGGAGGTCGGTCCTTTGAGACATTCAAGGCTTGCGATGTCATAAAATTTTGAGATGTTCGGGTTTTTAGAAGGTGAGGGTCTTTGAGGTGTTTGAGTTTGCTGAGTCAATTAAGGTATTTAAGTCTGTGACACAGTTGGAGTCTATGAGACGGTGGGGGTCTAAGAGACCATTGGAGTTTATGAAGCGATTATGTAATACCTCTGAGGTTTACCTCCCAGATCGATTGGAGCGAATCCAAACCACTTCTTATATGAATGGGGATACCTCTTCTTGTTGTGAGACCTTTGTGTTATGCCCCAGTTTTTTTTTCTTTTGTTTCAGGATTATGAAGAGAGTGTTATGTTATTATCTATCTTATGTTAGTGAGTAATGTCATGAGAGGCTGATTCTATAAGCTTAGAAGAGAAGAGGGCTAAAAAGGTCTCTTAACTTGTTATTGTTTATGAATAAGTTAGGAAAGGAGTTTCCTAAATCACGTTATTTCAATTTATCTTTTCTCTCTTCCTTTTGCCAATTTTCCGTTCTGCTCTTCTTTATCTCTGCTTCCTCTATTTTTGCTTTCGATGTCTAAATTGTTCGAATAATTATGCTTGTGGAGTTCTGGTCTACTAGTCCGTCAGATTTCAGGTTTGAGTTGTGGATTTTTGTTCATGTTTTTCTCTGTTTTGTTCACATTCCATTTCTGATTTTGGTTTTGACTTCTGGATAATTCGATCAGTTGTTAGTTGGGTTTCGAGTGGGGATTCGAAGAATGTGTAGTGTGGAGTCTGTAGAGTTCTGCGGTTCTTTGATTCGAGTAGATGGTAGATGGATTCGATATGGGTGTGTTCACCCTTGGGGATTCTAGAATTTTGTTTTGTTTGTGAATGAGTTCGATATGTTCTTTGATTTTAATATGAATCTGGGTTGGTTTTGATTTGTGTTTTGCTCTGCTAAAACCCCATGTTATTGTGCTTTGATTGCATATTTGGTGTAGAAGATAATGTGATATCAATGGTGATTTTGTGGCTTTGGAGTTCGTATGTTTCTGCTATTGATTTTGCATATTTTGTCGTGGCTGAACATTTGTCTGAACATGTGAGTTCGGACAGCATGTGCGGACGCCTTTAATTTTGACAAAGTTGTTGTGTCCAAACTTCCTTCTGGACATGCAAGTTCGGACGGCATGCGAAGACGGAGTCTTGGTTTGAAGTTCGACTTGTGTCCAAACTTCAAAGCCCGAACACAAGTTCAGACTACCTATTGAGTTTTTCTCAGAATGTGTTCGAACTTGCAAGTTCAGACGCAATTTTGGGCAAGTGGTTTTCTCCATGTTTAGAGGTTTCTACTTGTGTCCGAACATCTATAGTCGGACACAAGTTCAGACAACCTTCAAACTTCATCTAAAATGTTTTTTGACTTCTGTTTTGCATTCCGTTTGTGGGGTTATGATCCCCTAAGTGTGTATAAGCTATTTTGACACGTTTTAGTATGCGTTTGCATGACATTTCGATTCTGGAAGTATTCCACCCTGTTTATAGTCTTTGAATTGCTTTGTTAAGTGTGATTTTTTTTTCCAATTTCGTTGGGCTTTATGTGCTTTGTTTGTCTTGGCATAAGACTTCAGTTTTGGCAATGACTTCAGTTTTGTTATGTAAGGCTATTTAATACGATGTGTTGTTTCTTCTCAACAACGCCTTCTGTTATGAAAGTAGGCTTCCGTTTTGGGACTTAGTTACTTAGCCTTTTGAGTCATAGATGACTAGGTCAAGTTATCCCGTAGCATACTGCGCAGGACACCCTTTTATATCTGTTCCTCGGGTTTCCAGGGATGATTAGCCCAACGGGTCCGACTAATGGTCTCAACCATTTTTGTTGTGGGATTCCAGAGCCTTCACCCTTCTGTGTGAGTGCTTTGAGCTAGTGTCCCATTCTGATTTGTGGATCGATATGACTTGTGAACCGTTCTGATTTGTGCGCCACCCTGTTTGTGTCACTCTGATTTGTGGTTTCTGATAAATTCTGCTAAGTGTGTTTGACATTTATTTCTGTTCAATTTTGAGCTTTAGAAGCTTTTGACATGAGACCCTGCTTTGTGCTTGGTCTCATTCTGAAAGTGTGGCTTCTACTCCGTTTTGCTTTCTGTGTTTGATAGTCTGGTTTATGAAATTCCATTTTGCAAGAGTTGTGATTTGTTTGCTATTGAGCTTTATTATGAAATTCCGCTTCTGTTCTATTTTGTCCTTCTGATAGTTGATAAATGTCTTCCGTTGTTAAGTTGTCTTTTGAGACTTCTGTTTCGCTCAATTTGTATCTGACTTTGAAAGGTTTGAAGGGATTTCTGTTCTGATTCTGATTTTGGTTTGTGAAACTATTATATATGTAAGCTATATCTGTAAAAGGGTTTTAAGCATGCTCATGCTGATGAAGTTTATCACCTGCTGAGTTGTGGTTTGCTTACCCCTATTATTATCCTCTGATTTGTAGGTTGATTAGTCGTTTTGCTGGAGACTTTCTGCTTTCTTATTTAGCATTGAGTTTGTATCTGTATTTGTCTACTTTACGGTCCAAGTGTATTTTGAGCCTTTGAGTTTATATTTTGTATTTTTAACTGATGTTTTGTAAACCTTTTTGAGGAAGCCTTGTAAGCATTGCTTGTACATTAATTGAGCAATAAAATGTCAGCTTTGGGTATTAGTTTTGTAGCCTGGCATATCTTAGGTTATAAGTGTGTGGCGTGTTTCGACCTTAGAACTAGGGTGGTTTTGGGGTCGTTACATTTGAGTTGGAAGGACCCCTTAGAAACAAAACTGTGAGCTGCGGCAAAGCGATAATATCATAACGATGTGATGCTGGGTTGTTACAGTTGGTATCAGAGTTAGACCCAGGTTAGTGTGCCTGTAGCCCGTAAGGGTGCTGGGCTCCTAAGGGGGTGGATACCCCTGAGGTTTACCTCCCACATTGGAGCGAAGAATGAACCACTTCTTATACGGGTGGAGATACCTCTTCTTGTTGTGAGACCTTATAAGTGGGAATGGACCCCTTCGAAACAAAAATGTGAGATGCGGCAAAGTGGACAATATCACAATAGTGGGATACTGGGTTGTTACGTATTAAGGTGTTAAAATCTTATGAAATGAAACTGTTTGAAAATTTAAAATTTTTTAGGGGTTTTGGGATTTTAAAGGAAAGTTTGTGAGTGATAGATATGTACAAATGCTAAAGTCAGTAAGACACTGAAGTGTGTGAGACCTTGAGAGATGTGTGAATCTGTGAATGTTCGAGTCTGTGAGACGTTCAAGTTGTGAGACAACTGAGTCTGAGATACCAAAGATTTTAAGGAGTTTGAAGTTTCCAGAATTTTAGGACTTGAGGGAGTTCAGGATTTTGGGATTTAATGTGTTTCAAAGACTGTATGGGAATTTGTTGAACTTGAAGGTGTATGAGGGTTTTATGAACTATAAGTTTTCTCAGATATTCGGATTGTTTTGAGCTATTTGAGGGTTGAGATACTAGAGTCGGTAAGACATTGGAGTCATTGAGACTGTATGAGAATTAGAAACATTTGGGATCTTGAGATGTTAGGAGTAGCTATGGGGTGAAGTCAATTATATCTTTATGAGCTTCGAAGTATGTTAAGAGTTGACCATTCGTGGAAGTTTGTGAGAAGTACGTAGGCACGTTCACCATCTTTGGAGGTTTAAGAAATATGAGGATGTATTGTAGTTGCTTGAGGTGTGTTTTAGTGGTTTTGTGAAATAGAATAATAATTAAGGAATTTTAAAAGATTTTAGGAGCATTTTGGTTATTCTTGTATTTGGATGATATTGAAAGAGTACTTGGTGTTGTTCATGAAAAATTTTAAACTTGGATAAGAGATATATTAGTGAATTGAAACAGATTAATGTGGTTGAGTAATCACTGGGAAGATGATATGAAAAAGAGTACCTTCACCAAACAAATCAAAGACCTGCTAGTTGTGAAGGGATACCAATGTCCTAGGGCTTTTCTATAATGACCCAAGATAGGGATTAAATGTCTTAACAAATTTTCACCTACGTTTATGTCTCTTAAAGAAGTTCTAGAGTTTACACAAGTAAAGAAATGTAGCAAAGCATGATATGAAGTCACAAGTACGAATTAGTCCTAAGACTACAACAGAAAACAAGAATTGTAAATGATTTACAAATTTTTATAAAATACAAATGAAAATTCAAAAAGAGATGAGCTACTATAGGGGGTCACATCGACGCCGCCTCACCTGAGCTGATAGAGATCCGAGATACACTAACTGTTACTTGTGTCTGAAGTGAAGACTTTGGTAGTCCTAGCCAAAGCTCCACTTTCTTAATCCTAGCATCTTCCAGGTTCTCGATCATCATGTGCATGCATAGAACACAACAAATAAAGAAATATGAGTTAGTCAAGTGAAAGAGGTTGGGATGTGTGCAGTGGGATCATACGACCCTCTCAATGGAAGGAAAATGGGTAATATAATCCTCTCCCACACCTCAACCTTGAACATAAAAAGGAGCTTCAAGCCGCCAACAAATGCTATGAATTGTAAGATAAATCAAGTAGAGGGGTTGAAACTCAGATTAATTCATCACCCTAGATTATGACTCAAACCAAAGTGTAGATGTACGGGATTAGTAAACCCCGTTAACGGTTAGAGAACCGAGACAAAACAAACCATGAAACAATTAACAGCGGAATGGTATAAAGAACCCTTGTTAAGAGAACAATGATAGTTCGAAAATACGAACTCATGAGAAACGTAAAAAGAAATATAAGGGACCACTAAACTCCCTTAAAAGATAGTCGACCTCCTATATGAGGATCCGACCCATTAGAAGAAAACGACCGGAATGTAAAAGTATTGAAACGTTGGGGCAACCCTTAAATCTGAGAATTCGAGAACTTGAGAAAATTCCCTAAGTCATTAGATGACGCCGAGAGTGGTGCTTCTAGACTAATATACATAATTTTTCTATAACTCTGAGAGAGGATTATTTGGGAATGTGAGAAGTCCGAGAGAGATTCAGACCCATGTGAAAGAAGTAGGAACTAAGAGAGAGTTCCGGTCACTAGTTGATCCTTCCCCCCATGCTAGACCCAGAGTAGGGTCGAAACTGGGGAAGTAAGACTAGGCTTGAAAGCCCGGTGGTGAGTCTTGTGTATGACTCTGCCCGAAGGCCATGTGTATTGGCTTAAAAATTATTTAAGAGAAGAGCAATTAAGAAAGTAAGAACGAGACCTGTATTGTCTAAAGAACTAAGAGAACGAATAAAGTATCCAAGGAGAATGGAACGGTATTGAGCAATGAGAACGAGTCATGGTTAAGGTAGAAACCCTCCAGCCTAAAGAGTTAGAACATGTAAACTAACTAACTTATTGTGTTAGTTTTGTGTATTGTATTCTTAGTTTGGGTACTTGTATGAATGTGTGCATGTTGTATGTTTATTGTACTTCTTGTGTGATTTAAATAAAATCAACCGCATGTTAAGATGAGAATTAGTTGAGTGTGGCCCGGTAGTAGCGGGTTGCAGGACTTCCATATCAGCAAAGGTGCTGAGCCCCTTTGGGGTCACCCATTCTATTTCAGGTACAATGAAGATGATTACCATTCGAGAGTAGGACGGGGAATGCGGATAAGCGTGGGTAGCTGACTTAAAGGTATTTGTAATTATTTGTATTGTAAACCGAAATTGTTATCGATAAAGGATTGTAGTAGACTCGGTACAGTACTAAATTGAGGATTGTGTAGGACTTGTTAGTAATGAATTAGCTTTGTATTTGTTAAGTACTCGGATATTCCGGTCCATCAGACTGATGTTGTATTAGAGTTAGGCCTTGTTAGCCACGTGAGTGGCTAACGGCATTGTTTCACCCCACCGTTGTAATTAGAGTTCCGCTGCAAATGTAATGATTAATGAGTCGATTAAGGGTTAATGACGAGATTAGCGGTCGGGGTGTTACAAAAAGTGGTATCAGAGCGAAGTATCGCTCTGATGACTAGAAATACCGAGTTAGGAAATACCGAGCTAGGAATTAGAGACTTAGGGCTAAGGGTTGAGTGATAGCATGAGAGGTACACTAGTTAAGAACTTCCAGTGTGTTCTGGATACCTACAATACCAAACCCCCTCCGCATCCCCCGTTATAAAGCTCGGGAAAGAACGCCAGAGAGATGGAAAGACCTCTCTTACTCGGGCAAGCTTGGTCTGGCAGTTATAAGATATTCCTATAAGAACAAGAACCTGTCATACGGTAGATTCCGAGAACCAGAAATCCCGAAGATTGTCCAATTTGAACGACAATAACCGCACTTAATGACGGGAGATTGAGAATCCTAACCATAAGGAGACTGAAATTTACAACAGCATGGGGTGACATGCTTAGCAGTCGCGAGAACCCTGCTTGATCAGTAATAAGGAGAGCATCAACCGTGCAACGAAGCGGAAAAAGGAGCAGTCACGGAACCCGAGACACGAGTATAAGGGACCGCAATAGTTAAATCATACCACCGACGGTATACTAACCGACTAAGGAGATAGTCAGGAGTGGTTAACTCTGAAACTATAACGCCAAAGAGGTTACAATACCTGGCCGACATAGCTCAGACAGCTACGAGAACCTTTACGGGATACACCCCGATAGGACCACAGAAGTAGTGCCTAAACCAGTTAAGTCTCGATAACCATGGTAAATGTGTGGGAACGAGCACCAAGGACACAGAACCATGTGAATAGGGATCTCCAGGTATGGAGAAGCACCCAGATTGATGAGTGTCATGTCGAGACAAATGAGAAGTAGCTCAGAAGATTGTTATCAAACTCGAAGATCAAAAGAAGAGCCGACAAGGCTACCCGCATATGGATGGAAACGATACCGTAACCGGTATATGTTAACCCGAAAACCACCTACCGTGCACTTGCCACGGCAAGTGCAGTAAGAATAGGACTATTCAGAGAAACTTTGAACAAGCAACAAGTACTTAGTGAAGTACCAAGATAGCGAAATAAGCAAATATAGGATCACAAATCTTAAGAATTTTAAAACGAAACCTTGGGAGGGCCTAATGGCCTAACCATTGTAGTAAGGAATATACCAGTCAGCGAGAAGCTAGACTTGGTCAGAATCACCCGGCATTGAAATTCCATGAGAATTTTTCTTTCAAACCTAAAATTTGTCTTATAAACTCAAAATTTTTTTTTAAACCTCAGATTTTAAAACAAAACCAGAAGAATCACGGTAAGATATCAAAGGACGATACAAGGAGTTGACAACAGAATACTTCACCTAGGCGTGTGACGAGCACTACGAGTGTATAAAACGAGATGTGGGACGACCGGACTCTAAAGGAGCATGCGGGCCTGACAGACCTATTTATGAGTTAGTCAGGTAAGTAGTAATGTACCAATAAGGTACCCCACGTATGTATAGAAGTAGTGTATGAAACACGGGAAGTAGTCAACTCCGTTCTACGGACAGCAAAGTAAGTTCAAACCAGAACAGTTGGATACCCCGAACCATTGAAGAGGAAGAACTCAGTTAAACTAACGAGCATAAAGGAATCAGAGAATTCATCTAAGGGAAATGAATAAGTGTTAGGAAGTGCAAGGAGCACAGATGATTAAGTATAGACATTGGACATGTCTCAAGAATTTCGGAGTAAATGCTTGATAGCTGGAATGAGTACCCAGCCTCAAACAGTAAGGCAAATGCCTAACATGGACACATTAATGTTCAACGAACAGGATGGAATTCCCAGAACAATCACCACGACTACGGGAATATTATTCTCCCCACCAAGATGTTAAACCCGGTCAAGAACACAAAGAGGAAGCATTAATGGTCTACCCAAGAACGGGAGACATTACAATTCTAAACATGAAAGTCCAGAATATGGTACCGCAAGCCGGCATGGTTTACCAACATACCATAAATATTATCCAGATGTAATGGCACAACTTAACAACACCCAGGAGCAATCCTTGAAGGGGTGCTAGAGTCAACGACAGTTGAACGAAATATCGTGATAGATGAACGAGAGCTGAAACAAATACTCGGTTAGAAACCGAAGGGATCCCACTTAACAGGGGATACCCTAAATCGCCAAAGGGCACCGATTAATATCAAGATACCTAGAGGGCCTCCCAGGAACGGAAGCGGGATGCAACAGCCGCATCAAGGAACCTAGTATTACCTTCAAACCATTTAATGGTATACGGAGAAGTACAAATTTGTATAAACAGCCTGCAAAGAGCATAGCTCGAGGCAATATGGCTTAAAATCCATGAACCAACTACATGATATAGATTTAAACGGTTGTGAAAACCACATTGAAGAATAAGAATAATTGTCGGGAATGGCACTAGTAAGCAAAGGGATATTGTTTGATAACAAATGAATAGAGCGGAGAACGAACCACTCGTTATAAGAGTGGGGATACCCCTCATTATAGTGATACTGCTGGAGCGGTAAACATGTGGACCCTTCAGAAAGAGGATTCCACCCAGTAATATATCAAAGCTTGAGCATGTGGCTATTACCAAGGAATAATTTGAACATGAAGGAGGATTTTCAAGAATAAGTATAAAGAAAGAAGCTTTCATAGCAATTATTGGAAATTGAAAGAGTAGTCGGTTAGAGCAAACACAGTATGTGTACAATGTGGATTGTAGAGTGAACAACGCTCAAGAAGCATAGGAACTTAAGGAATGATATATTCAGTAACCATCCAAGTAATGGCAAACCATAAAATGATGGAAGTACATGAGCGAAAGCTAATGTAGTAGCGGACGCCGTGTAAATTAATGTTGTTCAACAAGTAAGAACATGGTGCGCAGCAAGCAGCCATTGTAAGAGTATAGACAGACAATGATATGGAGAACAGATAGAATTATGAATTAGACTCAGTGGAGTTGAAAAGCAAGGAATGGTAAATAGAACGAGCAGTAAAGCAGTAGTCGGTACCATGTGAGAAAAGATCTCACGGGTAAGACATCATTCATTCTGTTGCACTTGCATAAGGAACTGAAAGTGTATCCCTAGTGGATCAAATTGATAAGTGAAGCAATAAACCTCGGGACAAGAGTACCCGATTGTCAAATAATCAACCTGTGCTAGATACGGAAGATTGGTAAACACACCAATGAGTATGGCACAAGCCAATAAGCAAAAACCTAGGAACAAAACCGTGCGGCCATTGGCCAAAGAAGCACGAAGAAGGTTGGACACACCAACAATCACAAGAAATGAATTCCACCACAATAAAGGCGGAAGGAAACTTAAGAGGACCAATGCGTAGGAAATGCAAGGTCATACAAGTAAAAGAATTCTTGTACAGAACTAGTTAAGTGAGCACAATTCAGAAGTCACTAACAATAGAGGAAGCACTACACATTAGGTAGTAGCTCAACCTCAACCGACAATAAGTCGGAGGAACCAAGTGAATAACCACGAAGGTATACAGCGGTATACGGAATAGATTTCCAGAGAACTGGATAGAAAATCTATAACTCATCGAATTCACATACGGTAAGAAATACCACACGTCGATTGAGAGACCTTTATTCCCAAGACAAAAGGGATAAAAGGGAGATGTGTAATACATTGAGAATAACAAAAAGGGCGAATCAAGCTCTAAGTAATCAGGGTCGCGCAGCAGAAGCTAGTGGGCCATAATCCTAAGGTTAAATATACCTAGTGAGTATGAGTAAATGGCTATTATCAATGCCTTGAAGCCTGAGAGGCTAGAACCGAAACCGGTTATGAGTAAACGAACTCGAATAAGAATTCTTGGTGCAGGGACTAAACTGTCAATATGGTTAAGACCCTTTGACCAGAATACATTGTATAATAGACTGCATGGAAGTTAAGACACTCAATGACGCCCGTATTGAATGAACCAATGTTCAATGGTTATACATGGTAGATTACGTGGGCGTAATTCCTTTTAAGGGGGGTAGAGCGAAAACCCGCTTAGCGTAGGGTTTACGAATTAAGTGCGTAAACTACGATGCGCATAACGTAAAAGAATTTGTTTTGATGATTGGTACTTATGTTACATAAACATAGGTATTCATTCACTGTGTAATTATGGTTATTGCGCACAAGAAATGCGAATACCACATATATGAATATACTTATCTTGTTAACTCGGGTGTGAGTATACAAGTGAAAAAGGAGTAGAGAAACTCCAAGGGAATAAGAACCCCGATAGTATATGTCTATTTGAGGTTAGACATGGTAATTGTATGAGACATGAGTCGGTATGTAACCGATGTTGAGATATGAGTATGCCTGTGAGATAGGTAAAGTATGAATCGGTATGAAACCGATGTAGAACCTAGTGGGAATTGAACACCCTAGGTGACTTGATTTGAATTGACTTGTGAATGATTGATGGACTGAGCTCTACGAGAATTGTATTCCTAGGTAAATTATTTGGGAGTAAATCGAAAATGATTGATGGCCTAAGTTCCATGATTGGAGATAAATGTGAAAATGTTTTGCTCTGTAATTATGACTAGAAAGATTAAAAGATAGAAAATGAATAATGATTGACTATTTGAATGTTTGAAACTGACATGGGAGGTGGAACTTGATTTGATAGCGATCAAGAGAAACCAAACACAAATTGAGGTGAAAGGATAGTTCAACACCGATGCTGATCACATTGGGGTTGAATGATTCTTGAAGCTCCCTATAAGTGGTCACAAGTAATCACGATTAAGTAAAGATACAGTTAGCATCAAAAAATTGGACTTGGAGTTGATTGACGTTTTCAAAAGAATTTCTTCGGAGATTTAAAAACGAAAAACAGTTTTAAAACCACTACACGACGAGCAACGGTCCTAAGTTGACCGGTAGGACGGTGGGAGTGAGGATTAGTTTTGAAACCATTACACCGGATGAGCAACGGTCCTAAGTTGTCCGGTAGGACGGTGGCAGTGTGTGTTTTGTTCTAAGGGCAGCGGGACGTAGAGTAGTCCTGTGTCTGAATGACCTAGAGTGCCTGAGGATATCTAGAGATGCAAATGTTTTGATCAGAACCAAAGGGACCGTGGGCCAGAGAGAGTAAGTGCCCATTAGTCACGAAACAGCCGTGAACCAGAAAGCGTAAGTGTTCAGCGTGACCGGTACCTGCGGGATCGGCAGTGTATTACTCGATATGGGATTCGAGGACTGTAGTGCCTTCTTGTCTTCGGACCGACCCCATGGAGAGAATACAAAAGAGTATTTTTGGTTGCTATGCATGCTAAGACATGTTGTGTGGTATGTGTAGCACGATTAGAGACTGATTGTGGAGTTAGTAAGGTTATATAGATTATGACCTTGGTATATGATATGCCTAAGAGACTAACAATATTAGATTCACCAACTTTGTGGGCAAAGTTCTTTAAGGGGGTAGATTGAAATACCCTGAACTTAAAAATGGTGACTAAATTATTTTAATATAATTTAAGGGTCTATGAGTGCCTAAAGATATTGATGAAGAAAATAAAGCCAAAAGAAAAGAAAAACGCTTAAAAAGCATAAAACGTAAAAATGAGCGTTACGCAACTATAGGAGGTATACGACCTTGATTAGGGTCCTAGATGGATTCCTAAGGCTTAGTTAGGCCTAACTAGTACGTGGGAACAATTTCCGAAGAAAATGGATCCAAATAATGGGTTAAAAACGCTAATGAAGCTTTAAAGCACGTTTTTCGAGAAAACCCAAAAACGTGAATTTAAGTGGTCAAACAGACCCGTAAAATTATAGTTGACTATATAACTATAATTAAATATTAATGGAAGCTTAAGAACCATTAAAATTAAAGAAACGAGAAAAATCCGGAAAACGGGCCCAGTTAGTGAATAGTGCCAAAACCGGGAGTTTATGAGTGTTTCTTGTAAAAAGACGAAAAACACCCCCTTATATGTACATAGGGATCCAGTTTTGAAGAGAGGAAATCAGCCCTCTCTCACACACTTGACTAGCTTTTAATTAAGAGACAAAAGTAAAAGTCGGAAAAAGTACAAAAGCAACTCCCCTTCTCTCTCCTCTCATTTCCCTTCTCCCCCTCCTTTTCTTCCTCCTAGCCGGCTTCCCTTCCTCGCTTTCTGGCTGAACGATTTTGAAGCTCCATCCATCGCTTCTCAACTTCCTTCACTTGCCCATGGTGCTACACAACTCCAAATCAAACACCAAGCATAGATTCTTGCTCCTCTCATCAAGATCTATCTTCCTCTCTTTTCAAAATCTCAAAAGGACGAATTTCATCACCATGGGTATAGCACCATTGAAGGGGAAAATCATATTTTTTTGAGCTACAACCTCTTCTCTTTGTTTTAAGGTAAGAAAATTAAAAGAAATTCCATCTTTCCCCTTTCTTTACCTAGCCAATTTTGCCCCTCTTGATGCCTAGCTTTCTTTCTTGTTTTGAGCATTGGTTCAAGTGTCCAATGGTGGTTGAAAGCCCTCCTTTGATTCATGGTTGAAAACCAATTCTAGGGTTCCAAGGTAATGCCCAATTCTAGTGTTTTAAGCATCCCTTGTACTCTTGAGTTAATTAATGAGTTAAGTGCCTTTACATAATCTCATTTCTTCATTTAATTTTGGGCTGGAACTTGGCAATTACATTGCTCCTTGACCGAAAAATGGAAAGAGAAAAGAGAAGAGGAGAAGAGAAAGGCAAACTTGAGAGCTTAAGGTAAATAACTTACCTTATTACTATCCTAATGTTTTAGAATATTGGGAATGGGTAACTAAATGAATGAACCAATATATGAGCTGAAATGGGTTTGGTGACTAGAAGAGAGAGTTGTGGAATTGATGTTTGATTTAAGGGCCTAAGTGCCAAGCATTTACGTTATTGCATTATTTGGTGTTTAATGAGTTTTGGATGATTATGTGTGCTGGTAGAATCCACTAGGGATATGGCTAGTTGGAATTGTTTTAGGTGGATGAAATAATGCATTTGGGCATGCTAGGATTGTAGGTGAACTATGGGAAAATTTCGGTAAAAATTAAGTGGTTTAGGTGACTTTATGAGCTTGGACAACCTAAGACTAACTAGGAGTTGAAAGGGGTGAATTTGATTGGTTAATCACCCTAGAAAATGCTTTTTTAAGGATGGGTATTTGAGTGTGCAAAATCTGTAGCATATGTGAAGTTGAATTGCCTTGGAACTTCTAGAAAAGAGTTAGTGTGTGTAACCTTGAAAGTAAAGATTGGACTTGGGTATTGGAAATGCAAATGGCTAGGAATGGATGGTTATGGTCAACAAGTGAATTGATGATGGTTGGAAGAAGTACAAACTGTCATGGGAGTGTTTTGGTGCATTAGTGTGCAAAGTGCAAAAAATGAGAATGCAAATGTAGAATTGAGCAAGAAGGGAGTAAAGAGTTTGACAATGATTTAGGAAGGTTTAAGGAGTGTTTAAGGTGTTTTAACATGTTTGGAAACATGTAGAAAGATTAGGAAAAGTTTAGATGAGGATTAAGGTTGGAATTGGGGTTGAAAAATGTAATTTTTGCAGCTTTTTAGCAGGTTCCGGGACTTAGGGGCCGGACCAAGTCCCGGACCACCCTTAAAATGCCCTGAGAGTCATTCCAGCAACTGGTCCGGGACCTAAGACCAGGACCAAGTCCCGGACCAGGTGTAAAAATGAGCTGAAAGTTAGAAAATGCATTGGTCCGGGACTTTGGGGCCGGACCAAGTCCCAGACCACCCCCAAATACACCGTGAGTGTTTTAAAGGCTTCTAATGATGGGGATTTGAAAGGTAATGATATTAGATGATTAGGACTTGTTTGGTGACATGTAAAGGTCCTAAGAAGTATAAACAAGTGCTAGAAGTGACTGAGAACGTTGAGAACTTAAGAACATTGAGCAAAGATAAGACTAACGGGATAACGGGGTTACATACGGTGTACCAATCGTCTACATACCGTATTGTCTTGATGTTAATAGAACCCTTGAAATGTTTTAAGTGAATCGAGAATAAACCGAGGAACGTAAGGTGACACGGTAGAGTAATCCCATGGTGAAAGGTATGGAATTCTTACAACTAGTGTCCTACCGAGTCCTCTCGACTTGTGTGCTGTATGCTTGTGTGCCGCCCTAAAAAGATAAATGCATGAAAAATGTTTACTGCATTGTTATGTATCTTGATTCTTGTTGCATGTGCTAACCTCCTTTGTGTGGGTGTATGGTCTAACCTAGTATTGTAAATCAAAACATAATTAATTACCGTATGGTTAGTGACTCATAGAAAAGAGTCGTCTCGCATAATAATGTAAACTTGGGAAACCCATGAAACTATCGATTAGAGAATAACGTTAATGTAACCTTATGAACTCACTAGAACGTGAGAGAGATGTACGGGATTAGTAAACCCCGTTAACGGTTAGAGAACCGAGACGAAACAAACCACGAAACAATTAATAGTGGAAAGGTATAAAGAACCCTTGTTAAGAGAACAAAGATAGTTCGAAGATACGAACTCATGAGAAAAGTAAAAAGAAACATAAGGGACCACCAAACGCCCTTAAAATATAGTCGACCTCCTATATAAGGATCCGACCTGGTAGAAGAAAACGACCCGAATGTAAAAGTATTTGAAACGTTGGGGCAACCCTTAAATGTAAGAATACGAGAACTTGAGAAAATTCCCTAAGTCATTAGATGACACCGAGAGTGGTGCTTCTAGACTAATATACATAATTATATTATAACTCCTAGAGAGGATATTTGGGAATGTGAGAAGTCCGAGAGATTCGGACGCATGTGAAAGAAGTAGGAACTAAGAGAGAGTTCCGGTCACTAGTTGAGCCTTCCCACCATGCTAGACCCTGAGTAGGGTGAAACCGGGGAAGTAAGACTAGGCTTGAAAGCCCGGTGGTGAGTCTTGTGTATGACTCTGCCTGGAGGCCATGTGTATTGGCTTAAGAATTATTTAAGAGAAGACAATTAAGAAAGTAAGAACGAGACCTGTAGTGTCTAAAGAACTAAGAGAACGAATAAAGTATCCAAGGAGAATGGAACGGTATTGAGCAAAAGAACGAGTCGTGGTTGAGGTAGAAACCCTCGAGCCTAAAGAGTAAGAACATGTAAACTAACTAACTTATTGTGTTAGTTTTGTGATTGTATTCTTAGTTTGAGTACTTGTATGAATGCGTGCATGTTGTATGTTTATTGTACTTCATGTGTGATTTAAATAAAATCAACCGCATGTTAAGATGAGAATTAGTTGAGTGTGGCCCGGTAGTAGCGGGTTGCAAGACTTCCATACCAGCAAAGGTGCTGAGCCCCTTTGGGGCCACCCATTCTATTTCATGTACAGTGAAGACGATTACCGTTCGAAAGTAGGAAGGGGAATGCGGATAAGTGTGGGTAGCTGACTTAGATGTATTAGTAAATATTTGTATTGTAAACCGAAATTGTTATCGGTAAAGGATTGTAGTAGACTCGGTACAGTACTGAATTGAGGATTGTGTATGACTTGTTAGTAATGAATGAGCTTTGTATCTGTTAAGTACTCGGATATTCCGGTCCATCAGACCGATGTTGTATTAGAGTTAGGCCTTGATAGCCACGTGAGTGGCTAACGGCATTGTTTCACTCACCGTTGTAATTGGAGTTCCGCTGCGAATGTAATGATTAATGAGTCGATTAAGGGTTAATGACGAGATTAGCAGTCGGGGTGTTACAGATAGGAATCTAGGTTGTAATTCACTTTGAATTTTAATACAAAGCAAAATCTTGTCTTGTGAAGCTTATACAAAAGCTTCCGCATCATTGTCTTCAACAAGTGTTTATTTCCAAGCAGAGTTGTCTGAGACTAACTGTAACACCCCTCATAACAATTACGTAATAGTCGCTCATGTGAACAGGAAATAAAGGCGTCTCACAGCGGAAGTGATTACAGTAATAGAACTCACATGGGTGTTACTTGCCACCACTCGCCCATACGAGTGATGTAGCAGTACAACATCTTACAAAACTAAACATAAAAATACAATCCGCAGTGACAACGAGATACCACCTACATTTCTATCTAAGTATCAAAAGCACAACTACTGTGAGCATCTAAACATAATCCAACTCTTACAACCCCTTTCTGGTGGAATCACTTAATATATAACGAGGTATGAACGATAAATCCAAAATCATCAATGTCCTAACTACCCAATCCCGCACTTCGGCTTCAACGTTTTCAGCAACCTGCATAATGAGTGTAGTATCAGCGATAGACGCTGAGTATGCCGGATCTGGACCCTATTGGTCACTTGTCATTTTTAACCGTCTTGATATTAGATTGATTCCATGCTTTGTCATTTTACAGATATGATAAATACTGTAACAACATGCATGATTATATAATCATTCATCCAATCCAAACAGTCATATATGGATATACACATTACTGTCATACATCACACAATACAATGGCATTGAGAACTCATTCATCATATGTTAACATCATCACATAGTACATCACTCGGCCCTCCGGGCCTTCACATATTATTAGTTTTAGTTAGCACTGTACAACATTCGGCCCTCCAGGCCTACACATATTATTAGTTTTGGTTAGCACTGTTGGGCGTCAGTTAGGACAACCCGAAATATATTCACTTGGACAGTAGTCCCACGTACACACAAGGTGCTCACTGCCCTGATCATCCGAAGACTCTGGGACCTATTCACTTTGCCTTTGAAAAGGCGTCCATTTAGGTGGCCAAGGGCCTGGTGCCAACGGTAGCACACTCCGCCTGACGATCTATCTAGGCTCGATCAGGATTAACTAGGGAAAACCCGAAACGGGATAACCCAAGAGATCTCTACGCGCGACCAGCAGCCAGTGACTGTCTGGATTAAGGTACATCATCACATTCATTCACACTCCACTGTTAGCTTTGTTAGTTAGATAGTCGTTACAGTTTTTGTTATGGAGTACATCACTTAATTTTTGGCTGCCCTATGGGTCTTACGCATGCCTAGAATTATTCTAGGTAACATTCACTTTGAGTCAAAGCTCTAGAGACGACAATGTCGTGTCTCGTTCCTAAGTATTTTACTTAGGTTATAACTACGTACTTGTAATACTATATTAGTCAGCAACAGTGGTCACAATCACACTTCGCATATGTAGTTTTATATAAGTCGATCTATAGTCGACGTAGTATTAGCCCCGTAGGACGTTCGTGCATAAATAAATAATGCAATGAACATAACTACACATCATACACACATCACATACATACATCACATACATACATTCACACAAGTTATTTATCAAACAAATCCGAGCCCAAGGAATTCCTCAGGACAACCCGGATCAAATCCCTTTACATACCGTACACCGTTGACTAGATTCGTGCAGTGCAGTCCACTAGAGCTTTCGAGCGCGTACGTCGGGAATGCGATCTAGTAATACGAGGAACACTAAGCGTCAATCCATATGACAGCACAATTCGGTATTTCCGAATAACGTTTGAAATCCTAGTACTATGTCCCCAGACTTAACATTGTTACTGATTAAAGTTTTGTTATTAATATTTATAAACCCCTGCCCTTTGTGTGAGTTAATTCTCGGTTTACGTTAGAGCATGAAACCTTATGTTGTACACGTATGACATTTCACTCGGGGTTTATTTATCATACCGAAGTCTTATGCTAACTTTGGCATTTATGTCATTGTAACTATGGTGTGTAATCTTATTTCTTGACACGTGTTTATATATGTATGTATGCGTTTAACATGACAGTTGAATAACTATGTCCTTAGCCGCATAATATTATTCGTGTTATACTAGTTCCATAATGTTACACGATACGTTATTTTATGTGTCATTAACTTTATAACATATAGTTTTGGTGACTATATGTATGTACCGAATATAGTGTAACGTATTATACATTTGTGCTCCTTGTTTATATAATTCTCATGGATCACAATATATCCACATACTTATAATGTGTTGTAGATATTTAAGTTTATAACATTAAAACTTGTAATTGGATTTTAACCCAAGGTTTTATAACCCTTGCTACAGTCACCGGTAATACCCATCAAATCCCATACTCTCAACATTCCAATTTTTACCACTCACCCTATATCATACATCACCTATCATACATTATAAATTTGCAACTATACTGTACCTTAATCCCCACTTAAACACTCATCTTTCCACTGTATTCCGTTATACAGAAACGGTAGTTAGCTGAAACTGAAATCAGATCCGGTGATATGCCTCTTCACTCTCTCTCCCATCTTTTATGTCCGTTTGACTGTCTCCAAACCTCCCCCATGAATATCCCAACCTATCTGAGTGTATTAACAATGATTTGAGTGGATTATAACCAAACACAACACTCTTACCACATCTGTAATTTAGTTTATACAGAGAACAGTCATAACAACAAACTAAAGCATGAACTGATATGTCCTCATCTGTCTCCTTTTTCCGTGTTCTCAGATTTGGACATCGAGTTTTCTACTCACTTTCTCACGTGATTGAGTGTGTTATAAAGCTTTTGAATTTGAGAACAAGGTCAAAATAACCTAGACAGTATCCATGAAACATACCAGAACACTGAATCTGAAAACGGAAGTCATGAAAACTGGTGCATGTTCTTTCCCATTGTTGTCTGTCAGTTTAAGACTGACCTTAGGTGCATTCCCCAAACTATGCAACCACTTGATTAAACGTGTGGGTAGGTTCTTCACCTTAATAGCCACCTAAAACAACTGCAAATCCATTGGACTCATTCATACAGAAAGCTAGAAAACTGAAATCTGAAGTTAAGGTTTTCTCTTCTATGGTTTTCTTTCTGCTCTCCAATTTGGCTTCCGGTTCCCTAGATCGTATGACTACTCAGTTGGTTATCTAATACAATTTTAATCCCCTAAACAGAGCCAAGGCAACTAGTAGAAACTACTGAAATGCTCCTCACCTGGAGTGAAAGAAACTGAAGTCAGAGCTAGATTTCTTTTATATTCTCTGCTTATGCATTCTGTTGGGTTGCTAAACTGATTGTTAACCTTCCAACTGAATTTACCAGCTAGTCCACTCGTTAGAAATTTCCTGGGGTTCATACACCAAATCACTATACACTCACGTTGTTTTTGTAACTCCATATACAGAGACTGGTGGTGCTGAGAAAACTGAGACGCAGAAGCTAGTATCTGCTCTCCTCTCTTCCTTAATGTTCTTGTCTGACTTCTATTCTCCCCCAAGTTGTTTACGTTTAGATAGGTGTTTCAGTATAGCTTTAACTTCAAAACAGAACCAAAACACTTGGTTAAAAACTGCTGAAAAGTCCTCATACTGGACCGTGAAAACTGGAAGTGAGTAAAAACTGAAATGTATTACTGATGTAAATTTTCCTGCTGTTATTTGTTTGTTCTCTTAGTCCTTTCTCCACTCATTTACAACTCCTCATAGTTGTTGTACCTACTTAGTTATCATCTTATCAGGCCTTAGATTTAAGAACAACCCAGACAGTACTGTTAGAATCACCGAAACTTCATTATTCAGAAACAAGAAACTGCAGAACAGAAGGAAACTGTGACCTCTAGTTTTGTGACAGCAGCTTTATAACTTCCTTTCCGGTATAATCAGTCCCTAAAAACCCAGAAATTTCTACCCAACTAGATAATAGTATTATGTAGGTATTTGTCTTAAAAACAATTCAAATAAGACTGTTGATATCTTAGTAAATTTGGGTTTTACAGAAGGAAGAAACTACAGAAACCTGAGAAATAAAAATCTGCATGCTTTTTAGTTTATCTCTGATTATTTACTTGCTTAGTCTAGTGCTCCAGCCACGTTGTAAATTCAAAGCTAGTTCAAGATATATCCACCTAACTCTGTACAGAAACTAAACTCAACAAAAGAAAACTGAACTAGTGTCAAAATTCCTGCTATCGTTTCTCTTCTGTTCATCTTGTCTAATTCTGTTTTTCCCAGCTTGTTCTACCACTCAGTTAAAGTTTAGTTGGGATCTTAAACTCACAGCAAGACAAAACCACATGGGTGATACCCTGAACACGTTGTACAGGACTGCAATGTGACTTATACTTAATGTTTTTTTTTCTTTCTGTTTCATTCCTGACTTGGCTTCTGTTTTCCTTTACTTTAAAACATTCTTTCTTTCTTTTTTCTTTGATTACAGGTTCTCCCATGATTACTTCAAGAACATACCTATGACCACATGGTCTGCACTTCTACGGTACTTTTACTCCCAATCTGCAGAACTGGAAATAAAACAGAAGCTAGCAAGCGGTGGACTGTTGTTTTTCCTTCCTATGATTTCCTTCCTACAGATGCAACAGGTTGGTTTTTGTTTTCTTTGATTCATTCCTACACTTAGGCAGCTCAGGCAGGTGTGTTTACAATATTGTATGCGCATCATTAACTCAATATCATTCCAGAACAGCACTTTTAACTCCCAAGAAGTCTCCCTATACAGAAATGGCATTACTGAGAAATCTGAAACACGATGCATCAGATGGTGCTCTTTTTTCTTATTAAACACTCCCAAGGTGTTTATAGGCTGGTTAGGTGTACTAGAAATGTGTTGGATACATGATTAAGGCAACAAAGACCCTTATTACTCTCACATTGCCTGTAAGGTAGGTGTACAAAACACAAGTTTTCTCATCAGTTGAAAACTATATCAGGAACAAAACATAAACTGTTACATCTGTTCTATGTCTTTCCTTTCTCTTTTTTGTTGTGATCTATTTTTTTTTCTTTTTGGTTTCTTTTCCTTCAACCCCTCACGTTTAGAGATTTGTTCGGGTGTATTATAGGATTGCAAGGTATTAGCAGCTCAAGACACTTATATACCGAAGTGACATGCTTCAGGTTGGCATGGTTATCAGGTTGATTATTTAATCTTCTTTCTGTTTTTTTGATTTTTCATACGTTTAGAGGCTACTCTTGCATCGGGAAATACCAGTTCCTTACACAGTGTTTATTCCTCAAAACATCAAGCAGGTAAAACTCTTGTTGGTTCAGAGATTTATTACCTTAAGATTTTCTTCTTTTCCTTCAGGATTGAAGCTGGTTCTCCCTGGTGAACCCTTGGCAAATGTGAAACTCTCAGGCCTCTAACTGAAGAGAGTACCCTAGGTTAGACTTGACAAAACAGGAGCAAGAAAATAGGTAATGGATGGGAGCAACTGACTTTTGTTTTGGACAGACAGGAGCTGTTACCTTCTGTCGAGTCATAACAGGGATTTCTATTCGTGGGGTTTTGGTGTCTTTTCTGGAGGGGTACTACAAGGAATCCATGCAGGTAAGAATAACAGAGGTTAGTAGCTCGTGGGGAACTCAGGCGACAACAAACAGAGGAAATGCTTAACTCAGTTTTTCATCACCTACCTGAGCATTATTCGTACCAGTGAAGCACTGGTTCTCATCAGCCCCTTTTTTTGAGATATAATCGTAGTAGAGTACAGCAGGCTTTACTATCCTGAAGAGATAGAGTTTACATTGATCAGGAAGGAAAGAAACGAGAGAGTAAGGAAGTAATCTTGGCCTTGGCTTACCATCGTGTAAGAGAACAGTCTCTGTTCCAAGTTTACTTTGCATGTCGTGGCCTGAGTTTGCGCAGAGAAGAGGGACTGAGATGGGGTATCAACGAACTGCTACTAGTTGAAAGTGCTAGAGGGAGTGATGAAGCTAGGCTGCTCAAGTTCTCACAGAGCATGGAAGGAGGAGAATGAAGATCGATATCTGGGCATTGGAGGCTAGTCTCGGGTACACGGAGGTATGGCGTATACGCAGAGTTCAGTGTGTCTGTTATTCCCGAAGAGAATATGTCGGAGTTGACAAGTAAAATCAGGAGTAGAATGACATGTTTCTATTACAGATTTCCGGATAGTAGAATTAGGTGGGACGGATTTGTCTCGCTACTAATTGTAAATCGTCAGTGCCCATTACTGAATTCGAGCACAGCTCAAGCGGTTAAGGTTTCGGGATATGTACGAGAGGTCTCGGGTTCGAATCCCGGCTAGAGCATAGTTGCTCTTTTCTTTTCTTTTTGTTTCAGCCCCATTAAGTCTATTTATTGTATATATAAGTGACTATATTAATATGTAGCATTACTAGTTGTATGCATACATATACGTATACGACTATTTTTATTTGTCACGTTTGGGTCATGTGTACAACGTTATGATCTTGTAACGTTATGTACATTTACATATATATCCGTATGTACATAAATACGGTAATAATAAACTGTTCGTTATGTTACGTTTTTAATTACAACATTATACGGGTACAACTATTTATAGCAGTGTTGTAATTATATAAACAACGTCGTAATTTTGTAACGTTGTGTATATGTACATACATAATTTTTATGCTTTAATGTTGTAAGTTATATTTAAATAACGTTTAATTACTTAGGGGTATTTCAATTACGGTTTGTACCCTTATTTTTCAGAAATTACCATTTAAACCCCAAAACTTTATAAAATCTTATATTTTTTATTTAAACTCATTTAAACCTTTAATTTTTGGCTTTATTATTATATATCCCCCAAATTTAATTTAATTACACTTTATACCCCAATTCCTTGCGGTAATATATATTTACTACTTAAACTTAATTAAAACCTTATAAATACATAAATAAAATGGCCTAAAGTACATGGCCTTATTACAAACATTAGCTTATAAAATAAATTACACATAAATGCCCAAAAATACTTTAAACTCTCGGCCTCTCCCATATTTTTCCATATTTACCAATATTCCACATAATGTCTTAAATTTGACAATTATGTTAATTAATTACTTATATAAATTTACTAAACCATTCCTTAATCACCTAAGGTCAAAATAAGACCTTTACACCTTGTTCACTCACGGCAATTTATACATATATGTATAAGCACATATTAATATACCAAGTGAAGGTTTAAGTGATTTATACCTTATTTTTGCAAGTTAGGTCTTGTTTGGCCTCGGCTGTTTGGAGATAAATTTTCCACAGCTTTATTTACATGTTTTCAAGCAGCAATTAAGGCATGATTATTCTCCAAACAAGAGCTAACCATAAGAAGTGTTTAATGTATATTTTCAAGGTAAAATTTACCTTAGAATACCAAGATAACCAAGGGTAGTCTTCGGCCTATTTAACAGAAGATAAAGAGTATCAAAAGAGCTACTAAACCAAGCTTTAAAACTGGTATAACTCAGATTAGAAGATGGCTAATTTTTACCTTGATTAAAATGCCAAAAATGATGTTTTTGGCATGGATTTGGCTAATCCTTGAAGCTCTTGATATACCAACTGAATAATTATGTTAGGAAGAAGATTATAAGCCTAGGAAACAAGTTCCAAACCGGGATTGAAAAGAAACAAGATATAAGTGTTTAAAGCACATTTTTATACCTTAAGAACAAGATTAGAATTCTCCACCTTCTTCCCTTGTTACAGCCGAGAATTGTCCTCCTTTTAACCTCCAAAACAAGCTAGAAACATGGATGGAAATGGTTGATGCTTAGCTCCATGGAAAGAGGAAAGAAATGTGAAGAGAATGAACATAAAATGGCTTAATAAGCTTACCTATGTCAATTGTTGTTCTCTTCTGAAATTGATGAGTTCCTACGGTTTTAGAGAAGCAAAGAGAGGATGAAGGTGATTGAAGTCGGCTGGAAAGAAGGCAAATGAGGTAAGAAAGCTAGTTTACCTTTTATGTTAATTAATGTTACTTTATGAAATAGTAAATGATGATTCATTAGATAGGCTAGATATTTATGTTGCTAATGGGTAAGAATGACATAAAATGAGGCAGTAATGGATAGCTTGATCAATGGATGACATTTGACCATAGTTTAAGTTAAGTAATTAAATGTTATTTTTGGGGTACTCACCCAAAATCACCCATTTTGATTTTATTTTAAACTTTGATTTAGACTTTAAAATATAGTCTATCATGTCACATAAATGATATAAAGAATGTAATCTAGTATTTAAAGTGACAAAAAGTCATTATCTTATAGCTCATACACAAAAACGTGCTTTAAGGTGTTTTAGCGCACATTTTGTGTCACAAGGTGTTTCTGAGCTTGGTTTTCTTTGAGAACAGTTTTTTTTTGTGTTCCTTACATGATAATTGATCATAGGAATCCAATCTTATATCAAATAGAGGTCATATGACCTTTAAGGTTTCTTAGAGCACATTTTTGCCCTACCTGACCTTGAAGCATGTAAATGCTTGTCCTTTGTGTTGGAGTGTTGTCCAACGATTGTAGTATGTTTAGTTATGTGTTAATATGCTTAGGAAAAAGTTTTAGGCCCTAAGAAGTTCATTTGGGTATGTATTTACCCTAAACAGCCAAAAGGTGCAATATCTGCTTTGTGTTGACCATCATTGTTCTCAATTGACTTTTAAGGCATGTTTAGGCCTTAATCAATGTGATTAGATGTTTAATCAATGTCATCGCAGGCATCGAACTAGGCCGCACGCGAGCTGCAGAAAGGTTTATATATTTATTCTGAATTTGTAACTTGAAATTGGTATAATTATGGTATGATTTATTAGCAAAAAGGTTGGAATGTAGTTGTTGATTTCTAGTTTAGTTGTGTGTGCATAATTTGTGGTATAGTTATATGTTGAATTAGTTAATTAGTTGTGCATACATGGTGTTCGATAAAATGCATGAGTGGAAAATTGTGTTGTTTGTGCCCTTACAGAGATTGGTAGAAGTCTCTACATCACTCGCACGTCAAATTGAAGAAGGGGCTTTTTAGATCCTATTATCGATCATTCAGGAACTAGTAATATACTTAAACTAAATTATATCTTCATTCTTTTCAATCATGGTAATTTTGCAACACTAACTGGCGTAGAAGGAATATCAAGAAATGGTGTGTCCTTTTCATTTTCTACTAATTATTAGGAAAATAATTGTAGCATAGAAAATGGGATAAAGATTTTATATGTAGTCATTAGTTGCTAGTGAAATTGCAAGTAGTGACAATGTTTGTTTGTTTTATTAATTATTGCGAAAAAGTGGTTGTGGTAATATTGAGTGATTGCGAATGGTTGCTGCCAATTATTGAATTTTGTTGTTGTTGTTGTAAATAAGAGAATGGTGAATGCTTAATGATAATCATGAGATTAGCACGATTACGTAAAGGTCATGCTGAACTTTTTCTAGAATGGTAGTAGTCTTATTAATTAATTTTATTTGTTGTTTGTGTATAACAATCTTTACTTTTATTTGTCAGGTCTTCTGCATATTTATCGAATTCGTACCAGTACTTTCCCTGCCCATCACCAAAGCAGTATCCTACCTTCCCCCTTTGTATAACCTAAAAACAAGTAAGTAATTAAACTTTATTTTTTGTTTTAATAATGCAATGATTTGTTGATGTTAAATGACTACTATCTTACTTGTGTTGGAATTGTTAGAATAAGGCTAGTTTAGTTAAGTTGGAACGTTAGAGTTAGACTAGGTTAGTTTGGTTGGAACCTTGTAGTAGTGCTTAGTTTGGTTGGAACCTTAGAGTTAGGTGAGATATCATGAAATATCAATCCAGTAGAAACAAGCTCTACATATATACAAATGCAGAAGAAAATGAAAGCAAATCTTATACACGTTTTGTTTTCCCATATAGAATGGAGCGGCTGCATGTACGGTGATCGAGGGGATCACTTTGACGAGAAGCTGAAAGAGTTTCTCAAAGTGGCAGTGCAACACAAGGACAGAAAGCGGTAAAAATTTCATGTCCTTGTGTTGACTGTGGGTCGTAAGGAAATATGTAGACATTGAGGACATCAGATTCCATCTTAAGACCCGTGGATTCATGCCACATTACAGAAAATGGACTTTTCATGGAGCAAATGTTGAAGATAGTGCTTCAACATCATACATCATGATCCATATTACGCAAGTACCGACCACACCTTCAATACCATCAACGAGTTGGTACCGCTAAGTAATTCAGGATTCAATGACAGTGAGACCACTCACCATGATGAGCAAATGGATGACATGTTTGAAAATATTGCGGATACTTTTGTCGATAGGCCGGATGAGTATCAAAGATTATTGGACGCATTGAAGACAACGTGTACCCTACGTGAGTTAAATACACAAAATTGACGGCTGTAATTAAATTGTTCTACTTGAAGGGGAAATATGGAGTTAGTGACAAGTGTTTCACGACACTTCTAGAGCTGGTACATGATATGCTTCTTGATAGGAATGGTCTTCCAACATCCACCTACGAGGCAAAGAAATGGATGTGTCCAATGGGAGTTGAATATAAAAAGATTTATGCTTGCCCAAATAACTGTGTGTTGTATAGGGGTGAATACGAACATCTAGACAAGTGTCCTAAATGTTTGCTGTCCCGATACAAGGACAAGGATGGGGATTCCTCCTTTCAGAAAATCGTCTAGCGAAATTATTGGGTACTTGCCTATAATTCTTAGATTTAAACGGTTGTTTTCAACCCGAACGATGCGAAGAACTTACGATGGCACGTAGATGGTAGAAAAATTGATGAGAAATTTAGACATCCTGTAGAGGACCTTAGTGGAGAAATATGAACAGAAAGTTAAACATCATTTTGGGGATGAGGATAGGAATCTGAGGCTTGGATTGTGTACCGATGGGATGAACTCGTACGGCACATTGAGAAGTTAGCATAGCACTTGGTGGGTGCTACTAGTGATCTACAATTTACCGTCATGGTTGTGTATGAAACGAATATACATTATGTTATCACTCCTAATATCTGGTCAAAGCAAACTGGTCATAACTTGCACCACTGATCGACGATCTCAAGTTGTTGTGGAATGAAGGGACACTGGTATATGATGCTCATGCAAAAGAAAATTTCACACTAAAGGCGTTGTTGTATGTATTGTTAACGACTTTCCTGCCTATGGGAACTTGTCAGGATACACAGTGAAAGGATTCTACACGTGTCCGATTTGAGGATGACACATGTTCAAACCGTCTGAAGCACTGTAGTAAAAATGTTTACATGTGTCATCGATGGTTTCTTCCAATAGATCACCCTTACCGATCGAGAAAGTGAAACTATTCAACAATGAGCCCGTGACTTGTGTGGCCCGTCCTCCTCTAACTTCAGAGGAAGTGTATGCAAAGGTCAAGGACATTGAAAATGTCTTTGGAAACATATCCAAGCCGGTCAAGAACATTTGAAAAAAAAAACCGTTCCATTTTTTGGGATCTACCGTATTAGTGACATCTGCTTGTTAGGCACTGTTTGGATATCATGCACATTGTGAAGAACGTCGGTGGGCAGTGAGTGGTACTTTGCTCAACATACCCGACAAGACAAAAGACGGATTAAAGGTGAGGAGAGATATAAAAGAGTTACGCATACGGAAATAACTGCACCCACAAGAGGATGAGAAGCGGACATATCTACCTCCTACTTGTTATACCCTCTCTATGAGTGAAAATTTTAGTTTTTGCAAATGTTTGCACTCGTTGAAGGTACCATCTGGGTACTCTTCAAACTGGAAGAACCTGGTTTCGAAGAAGGATCTGAAGCTGTTAGGCTTGAAATCTTATGATTATCATGTGTTAATGTTGCATCTTCTTCCAGTTGCAATCTGAGGGATATTACCAGATAATGTCATAAATGCTCAACTAGATTATGTTTCTTCTTCAACGCTGTCTGCTGCAAGACAATTGACTCAGACACCCTGATTGATCTACAACATGAAATTGTTGTGACAATATGCCAGCTTGAAATGTATTTTCTACCATCTTTCTTTGACATAATGGTGTATTTAATAGTCCATATTGTCCAGGAGATCAAATTATGTGGTCCGGTCTCCTACGTTACATGTATCCTTTCAAACGATACATGGGAATCCTGAAAGGTAGAATGAAAAATGATATAGATCGGAAGGTAGCATCGTCGAAGCAATAGTGACTGAGGAAGTCACAAAATTTGTGACAAGTTACTTGAACAATGCAGAGTCAATTGGTATTCCCAAATGACGTCACCATGGTAGATTTAAGGGTATATGTGTTATTGGAAAAAAGGTCATGCGTATCTCTCGTGATCTTATTCATCAAGCACATTTTGTACTACAACACCTTGAGGTTGTTGAACCCTACTTCAATATTCACATTGCTGAGTTGAGGCAACAAAACCTACCAAAAACCATATCTGGCTTAAAAAACAATGAAATAAGTGTTTGTCCAATGGTTCAAGGTATATGTGTTTGAGCAAGCTTCATTGAACCCAGAGATGTCAGTGAAGAAATCAGATGTTTAGCAGTTGGTCCTGAAGCTGATGTTATATCATTTGAAGGGTATGACATGAATGGATGTACATATTACACTGCACGTCAAGATGTTAAATCAATACACCAGAACAATGAGGTAAAAGTCGAAGCATTAGTGACTGAATATGGTCTTGGTAACCAGTTTCAACCAATGAGCAGTAGTAGTTTGTATTATGGTGTCATAGAGGACATCTGGGAACTAGACTACCACATTGATTCGTTTTTAGTGTTCCGCTGCAATTGGGTAGACAACCAATATGGACACCAAAATGATGAAGGACTTATTTTGGTTGATCTTTCACGTGTTACAAATTATAAGGAAGATCAATATGTGTTGGGTAAAGACTGTGACCAGGAGTTTTATGTTGAAGACCAAAAGATAGTAGATGGTATGTTGTTCTTCCAGGGAGAAGACCGGTTTTTTAGAATGAAAGCAATGACGATGATGACAGTGAGTTGATAGATGAAACAATATTGTTTCATAAAGGGTTACATGATTCAACTGATGATTTGCAAAATTATGATGTTCAGACCATCTACGCTCGATCAGACCATGACGAGGGGGTTTGGGTAGAAAACACAAAATGATGTAAGTTACCATGTCTAAGGAACACCATTGGTTGAAATTGCATATTTGAAGTTAGACAAGTCATATCATTGTTGTTACAATGTTATCAAAATTATTTATCATGTTTATTTTTGCACTTATACATTGTTACATGAATATTGATCTAGTGTTTATGCTTTATTTCTCTATGGACGATCCTGTAGGAGAGCTGCTCACGACTAGGGAAGTTCAGCCCCAGCAGAGTGACCGGTGAAATGCACCACAAGAGGTGGTAAAAAGAAATTGAAGACAACAGACGCCCTAGCACAGGAGATTGAGGCAACTGGGCCTTCATAGAAAGCACAAGTGATACAAGTTGCTCCCCACCTCTCAAGAAACCAAAAAAAAGTGAGGTGTTACTCATGGACTAAAGGCAAATAGAGCCCCCCCCCCCCCCCCGACCAAGCCTTTGGAGTTCAATCAATGGAATCAGCCCATAGATGTATGGAAGAACGATTTCACAGCTCTGGCTAGGTATCTGCTGAGTTCATACTACAACATGAACCACCATTGGAAGCAAGTGCCTGTAGCTTTGAAGGAGCAGATGTTTGAGCGTCTTCAGGTATTAATTGATGTTTAAAGTTTGTTTTAAGATTAATGTAGTTACTATTTAACACTAATCCATTTTTTTGCATGTAGGCCCGATTCAGCATATATCCTTCTATGAAGGATGATGTGATGAAGGGACTTTCCCGACAGCTTAGAGACTTCAGATCTCTGCTCACAAGCAATACATTTATGTGAGAAGTCAACAGACATAGAAGAAGCAGTAGATGGAGACATGGATGATCGGAGATCCCCGTGGGAGAAATATGATGGTATTACTGAAGAGAAGTGGATATAGTTTGTTGAAAACGTTTGACCCCTGAGTTCAAGGTGAGTTTCACACTAGTAGTGTTATCATATGTTAAATGTTTAAAGTGTCCTTATATAATTTGTTTTTTCTATATATTATTTGTATAATTTATCTTTTTATACATATACGTAGGCTTTTCGTGAGAAACTTCAACAAAACGTAAAGAAAAATCCTTACCCTCATCATTTAGGCGGTAAAAGTATTGCTCAACGGGTACCAGAGTAGGAGAAAGAGGGGTTGCTGCCAGTTGAATCGAATGTCAGTGGTAGAAGGATGAAGGTTTGGGACTTAAGCAGGTGGAAGAAACCTTTAGATCCGGCGGCACCTGCTCAGTATGATGACGGGCGAGATAAATCATCAACCAAATGGTAAGTGTTTTTTAGTTTAAAAAAGTTGAATGTTTATTATATAAATATCAGAGTTACAATAGCAGTTACATATGTATCTTACTTGAATTATTAAACTCTATAACATGAACAGTTAAGCTATGACCTATGAGGAGCACTTACGTGAATGCTGAGCTCGAGCAACGACTAAGAAATGAATTCCAGCAGCAAATCGCTCAAGCTATGGCCATGATGTGATCTGAGAGGATGAGTCAAGAGGTTTCTAGACAACCAGATCACTCACAAGCATCAGACCCTGCACTAGTGCCTCCCAGCACTGTTCACTTCGTCAATCCATTTCCAAATTCATCTCTTCAGGTTAGAACAATATGTTAATTACAAATATAAAAAAAATCAAATTCTACACTTGTTCATGTGCATCTAAAATCTTTAATTTTAAAATTTGGAAACTGGTTGAATGCACATTGTTGCAAATAATTGGCGTTGATGAAGTCGTGGTAGGGTGGGGTAAGCTTTTCAAGTCTACTTATGGTGACACCGTGCAGAATGAAGCGCTCCGGGAGTACCATGTGCGGGTGTTCATTGATGATTTTGCGCCTGAGTATGGCAATGTTCAGCTACCGGTGCCAGTTACAGATCTATCCACCATTCGTCAAGCACAATCCATGATAATACAGTGGCAAACTAGATTGATAAAGCTTGGGGAGCAACAGGTAAGCACACGAAAAACTTACTCTTAAACACATTCTAGGGTAGAAACGTATACTTATTAAATTAATATCTCAGGAACACACCCAACCAATTTCTGATAAGGGAAAAGGAAAGAGAATTGCTAATGTTGCACTAGCTAATCCTTTAGTGGCATCTGCCACTAATTTTGTGCTGAAAAATAATTTGATGGAGTCGGTGGTTCTAAATGCCTTGCCCCCCAAATTGAAACTCCTGCACTCCATCTATTGATGACACTACCAGAAAGAGATTCAGTTACGGTGAGGGCAAGACCAGATCTTTTTCACTATAAAGGCGCTCACAGATTTGAAATGTACATCATTGATTTTGTGGAGTTGTTCAGGAAAGATTGGTTGAGTGCTTAGATTCTCAAGTCGGCTTGCATGTGAGTGACTAGCACACCTTGTACACATTTTATTTTACACACTTAAAATTAAATCACTAATATCGGTTTTTTATATTGTGCATGCATGTGGATGAAAAGACGGTCCAAGTGCATGGCAATAGTAGTTTCAGTTTCTTATGCCCTGACATGTGCTCCGAAACTACTATGGGATGTGACCCCCAAGCTTTGGTCCAGTACTTGTCGATGTGATGCATGCATGTGCTGATAAATCATATATACTGCTACCACTTCATCGGGGTAAGAATTTTGTCAAGTGTTAAGTTAATCTAAAAATTGTGATACTTGTATTATGCATTTAATTGAATTAAGTTCTGGCTGTGTTGCAATCTAAATAACCGACTGTTGGGAAAATTACAAACATAGTAATTAAACCTAGCTAAAGGGCAAGTGCACCCAATTCGTTGCAATATAACAAGGGTCGTATCCACAAGGAAATTGGTTTCAAAATCCCAAGCTTCGGTACTTTAGTAAAACGTAAATGTATACAGTAAACGGGGGTTTAGCCGGAGGCAAGCTTCATTGTTTGTCAATGGAAATGCAATAAAACAGTAAATTGGTTGTTTATGGAAATGGGAGGAAGAGTACCCTAGGATAGTGGGGAATTACCTAATTTACCCAAAGAATCTCAAAACCATAACTCATTAACTCATTGTCTATTAGAGCTCAACTCATGAATCCCCAAATAATGGAAAATTCAATTCTTACCTAATAGTCAAACCCCTTAATTAAAGGAAGTTTAAGTCACTAAGTAGCATTAAGAAAACACTCTTAATCAATAGCCCTAATAATTTACTCCCAAAATCAAGAGAGCAAAGTTAGGGTTTATCCCGTTTTGGTCTAGCTTCAAACTCAAGCTCAACTATTGAATGAAACCACCATAAATGCAATAAGAGATCAATTTAGAGCATTAATTGATATTGATGGGAATAAAACAAGAGTAATAAATGAGTTAGGTTTCTAGCATTCAATGAGAAAAATAGGGTCAAACCCTCATCCTAGGATACAAATGGAACTACTCAGCCATAGATAAAGGAAAGAGAAAGGAGAAGGGAGAAATAGCCATTAGAGGAGCTTCCAAGCTTCAATGGAGGTAGAAATTTTCACTCTCTTCTTCCTCTTTTCTTCTCTTCTTTTCCGCTTCTTTCTCCCTTATTTTCGCCACTCTCTCTCCTATTTCTAACTGAAGTCATGTGTGTTAAAGAATGAAATTAGAATCCCTAAAATCCAGCTTTAAAAATGTAAATCTGGGCAAATTTTCTAACCGACCGACCTAGACTGGGTCGATCCCGTGGGTCGGCCGGTCTCTTAAAAAGACAGCACGTGAGAAACTTTAAGTGCGACTAACCCATGACCGACCCAAACTCTATGGGTCGATCGATTCCAGTAGCTTCGGCTCCAGGGGGAATAATCTGACCGACCCAGACTGGGTCGGTCCTATGGGTTGGTCCTGCTCTAGAGATTTGCTCTAACTTGCGCGGGGCCTAGAATCTTCGTGTGGCTCGGAATTGCTTTCTGTTTGCGGCGTTGGAAAGCTTGAGAGATGGGGAATATGTTGATGCATGCCACTAGCTCAAAAATAACCCAAAAGTGTGCTCAAAATAAGCTTTTACCTATCAGAGATAAAACTCTAAGTTCACTATTAATCACAAAAATACTCTATTAAGTGTTGAAATAGGTCAATAATGCACTAAAATAAAGGAGAATAAAAGGACCAAATTCACATAGTTTCACCACTTATCAACTCCCCCACACTTATCTATTTGCTTGTCCTCAAGCAAAGCTAGGAACCACAAGAAGGAGAGATATTAGGACAAGCAAGTGTTTAGATGAATTCTTGGATTTTAGTGAACAAAATGGTCGGAAACTCATGAGGAGTGCAAACCAACCTAATCATGGTGGTGAAGGTATGCTTAGGGCAAATTAAAAATACAGCGTTTCGGGGTATGATCTAGAGTGCTTCAAAGTTATAAAGATTGTGTGGCTCGGAGAACTTTTACCATGGCCAACTTCTCTCAAGAATGGGCATTAAGGATAAAACAAATGGAAAAATAGATGACTGCATTCGTTTTGCATTTGCATAAGAGATGATGAGAAGAATTAGGGCATTTAGCCTTTGCTTTACAGAACACTCAACTCTCATTTTGTTGGTTACCGATGGGTCTCACAAGTCCCTTTTTAGATTTTCACAAGGAAGCACCCCTTAGCAATCCCTAAGAGAGAAAGATAGAAGGAACCCCTAAGCAATAAAATTAACCAAGATAAGGTTATATGGTTGCACCGCATATACATGCTCCTTAAGAGAGAAATTTTTCAAAAATTTGGTGGAAAATCTTAAGAATTCAAAGAAAAACTTGCTTACTCTAAATATGACTCCTAAAGGGAAGCAATAGATAAGCATAAAGAAATTGAGCAGTGCATAAAAATAAAAGGTCGGTTCCCCACACTTGAATGGGACAAGTCCTCATTGTTCAACAAAAATCGGGTTAGAAATCAATAAGATTTTTGAAGCACTAAACATAGAGTAGACAAAAGTATAATGCATTGTTTAAGTATTGAGGAGTTAGAGAACTAGTACTCCCCTGATAAGACGTGAGTTGGATTAAGGGTTCCCCCACACTTGATAGTGTCCGGGGTCGTTGACGCGCTAACTCCGACGGTGAAGAGTCGGAGACCATAGGAAAAATCTGTAAGAGTTCCTCTTGAATTTGTCCTAACTCAGCCTTTAGAAGTTCTGTTTGCAATGTGTATGTATCTACAATGCACAATCCAAAAACAACGAGGCATAAAAAGGATTCCGAAGAATTCGCAAAAAGCCCGTGGTAAGATTCCAAAAGTAGACTCATAGATGAGTCTAATACCATAGTATCCAAAAGGTATAGAAAACATAAAGATAGGACGGAAAGTAAAGTACAGGATAGCCAAATTACAAGAAGTTTAAATGACAGACAGAACCAACTAAACTAAACATAACAGTTTCAAACGATAGCACTCCGGCACCGACAGCATAAACCGACTATTGAGGAGGTGGCGCACCGGGCCGGAGCTGTCTCGCAGGCGCTGCATCCTAGCCTCCATCTTGGCCTGCATCTTGGCCTCCATCTCGTGATGATAGGCCGTCATCTGCTCCTCAAACTCCTGCCGAGAGATAGTATTCGGCGGTGGGGGGACAAAGCAAGGAGTGGGGCGCTGGGAGCTGCTAGTCGGAGGAGGATGAGCCGGCACTCTGCTGGCCGTCCTCTACAATCCCCTTCTGCCAAGTCACCGTTCCAGGAGAAGCCCATCCTCTGCATAGCGTAGCCATGAATGGAGTCCATGGGGTTAGAGACAGGCTCGCCCTTAGTCGATACGCTCTGGTGGACAATCTGGAGGTGCAGGAAGGGGGGAAACCCAAGTGATGGGAGTCCTTCTACTTCACGATATGCTAAAGGTGGCGGAACATCAACCCGGAGAGAGAGAGGCTTGGCCGGGTCCGGGGCTACCATGTAGTCCATCATATAGCAGTCCATGGCGTTTAAGTCCTTGGTGTCCCGGGTAAGATGTTGTGGCGGAGCAGCGCTAACATGACCCTCTTCATAAGGTCACCCACCATGTTTAGGGTCATGGTGACCCTAACATCTGTCCCGACCTGATTCTTCTTTCTGCGCTGGACAGGGAGAGTGGACATGTAGTGCCTTCGGTGAGCGCCAAGGTCACCGACCGATATGATGGTGGTGTAGTGGAAGTCCTCGAGCGGAAGCTGGAAAAAGCGTAGAAAGGATCCGGGGTGATGCGGATGCGCTGGCCACGGACATAGGAGATGATGGTAGGTGCCCGAGCCCCGCCTCCTCAGCAGCATTGACGAAAAACTCTTTCACGAGACGAGGGCTGTAGTGGCCGCCCATGTTCAGGATACACCCCCACCCAATGCGGTCTATAACATCCTGAAGCCCGAGGTCTAAGATGATCTCGGGGTCGACTGTGCGCTCCCGCACGAATTCTCGAGCATGAGGATTGTTGTACCAGCTTTGGGCCTCCTCGTTGATGAAACGGCCGTCAATAAGACCCGTGGAATGACAGGCAGACACGGGTGCGGGCTCGGGGGCCTGAGAAGAGCTGGCGCCACTCTTACGTTGGAGTTGCGTCTGGGTCGGGAACTCATGGTTCTGAAACATCAAAAAGCAAATAAAGGAATACACAGGAAAAAGAAATAGAAACAACCAAGTAGTAGTTAGATGGAAGATTAAATGGAAGAGAAACAAAAAGATAATAGTGCAACTAAAATAAAATTTTGGGCAGAGTCTCCCCGTTTTTCTACCCTTTCCCGGTTCTAAGAAGCTCCACAAAACCAACCAATGGTTGTCATTCAGATATTCAGCACCCCAATAACTCAATTTATCATAGTAGGTCGAAACTCACCAAGCAATTCAACAATGCACCTATTTTTGCACCTTTTAAGCTACCCGAATTCCTAACCTCGCTAGTGTACTACCTTAGACATTGTAACAACCAATTTCACTCACTAACATCCAGCAATTCCCAGAAAGCCATTGCATGATTCAAACACAAGGAAATAGGGCGAAACAAAGCCGTATTTAATTTTGGACATTTAAACACAAAATCATGCTAACATACCCAAATTGCCCCATTTTCCATTTGAATTTGCATACACACCCTATAAGACAATAAAAGACTTCCTAATCTCTAAAGTTGCAAAAATCAGAAATTTTAACATGAGGCCTCATTCGGTTCGCACACATTCTAGCCTAAAGTGTTACTTTACCCAAAAATCTGAAATTAATGTTAGAGGGGGCGTACCTTGGCGTTTTGGAGAGGTAATTAGGCATGAAATTTGATCGATGCAGGAAAAATTTTGACTAGAACGACATTTGGGCAATTTCTGGAAATTTGGGATTTAGGGATTTTGGGGGTGTGAATGTTTGCTGGAGTGGGGACTGCGCGCGGAAGGTGGCACACGGTGGTCGCGGGTGGCGCAACCAGCAGCGTCGGGGTGGTGCACGGTTGGAGCTCTGGTGCGGTGGAGGTGGTCTGGCTGGGTTGGTGCATGCGAGGAAGAGAGAATGGGGTGGGGAGTGCACAAGGAAGGGAGAGTTGGGTCTGGTCATGTCGGGAGGTAGGGGAAAGGGAAAGAAATAAAAAAGAAGGGGGGCCGATTTTTAACAAAAACGCAACATTTTGGGGCTTTTTTTTCAAAAATTTTAACCAGACCTACCCAGGTCCGACCCAGGACCGTGGGTCATTCGGTTCTAGTAAGTTGGCTTCCAAAATTTTTAACAAGACTGACCCATGTCTGACCCATACAGTCTGGGTCGGTCGACTCTAGTAAGTTTCCCTTTTGTGAGAATTACACAGGACCGACCCACTATGGTCGGTCGGCATAAATTGCCCCATTCCTTTTGTTTTTCTTCTCACAACATTATAGTCATCCAAAAACCATCAAAACCACAAAAAGCATCCAGAAACAGCTAAAATAAGTACCCACCATAAATACAATAAGAGAACAATTTAGAGCATTAATTGATATTTAAGGGAATAAAAACAAGAGTAATAAATGAGTTAGGTTTCTAGAATTCAATGAGAAAAATAGGGTAAAACCCTCATCCTAGGATACAAATGGAACTACTCAGCCATAGATAAAGAAAAAGAGAAAGGAGAAGGGAGAAATAGCCATTAGAGGAGCTTCCAAGCTTCAATGGAGGTAGAAATCTTCACTTTCTTCTTCCTCCTTTCTTCTCTTCTTTTCTCCTCTTCTTTTCTCCCTTATTTTTGCCACTCTCTCTCCATTTCTAGCTGAAGTCATGTGTGTTAAAGAATGAAATTAGAATCCCCAAAATCCAACTTTTAAAAACACAAATCTGGGCAAATTTTCCAACCGACTGACTCAGACTGGGTCGGTCCCGTGGGTCGGTCGGTCTCTTAAGAAGACAGCACGTGAGAAACTTTAAGTGTGACCGACCTATGACACCCAGACTCTATGGGTTGGTCGATTCCAGTAGCTTGGGCTCCAGGGGGAATAATCCGACCGACCCAAACTGGGTCGGTCCTATGGTTCGGTCCTACTCTAGAAATTTCTCTAGTTTGGGTTGGTCCTATGGTTCGGTCCTGCTCTAGAGATTTACTCTAACTTGCGTGGGGCCTAGAATCTTTGCTGTGGCTCGGAATTGCTCCCCGTTTGCAGTGTTGGATAGCTTGAGAGATGGGGAATCTGTTGATGCATGCCACTAGCTCAAAAAGAACCAAAAAGTATGATCAAAATGAGCTTTTACCTATCAAGAGACCAAACTTTATAAGTTCACTATTAATCACAAAAATACTCTATTAAGTGGTAAAATAGGTCATGAATGCACTAAAATAAAGGTGAATAAAAGAACCTAAATTCACATAGTTTCACCACTTATCACCGACACTAGTCTTTGTTGATTCTATGTTTAAAGAGCCCAAGAATCCTATAGTTTGACTCAGCATCTCGGTGTCCCAAGAAGCCAATTATATTTAACATGTTGATGAGGTGAATTACTTAACTTAATTGATTATTAATTTTCAGTTATTTCTTAATCATTTGCTTGATAACTTTTATTTTATCTGTGTATGAATTCCAGTACCTTTCAAGCTATATCTAGGCAAATCCGGTAAACGAGGATTAAGAACATTCAGTGGAATGCAGTCAAGGTATTTTTGTAACCTTAATCTAATGTTGTACTATTATCATTAGTTATCAAATGGTAATGGTATTATAATATGTGTAAAAATGATTTTAAACATGTATGTATATGAATGTGCAGTGTCCACAGCAATCAGGAGGTTCAGAATGCGGGTACTTTGTCATGCAGTTTATGAGTGACTTGGTAGCTGTGATGACGCTTTTGCCAGAGAAGTCATTAGACAAGGTAAGTAACATTCTCCAAATATTTTGATTTTGTATATACTTTTTAGCATTGTTTGTTACACTTAAAGTTTTTAGCGACTAATCATAACTTTTTTTGGCTCAAGGCTTTTGAAGATTTGGTAGCTTGTCAGTACGGTGAAGGACATATAATTGAGATGCTCGAGGAATGGGCGGAATTCATCACCGTTAACATAGGTTGTTGTTAGTATTGACTAGGATTGAGTATGATGTTTTAGAAATGTCATAGTATAATCGTTTGTGTAACGATGTTTGATTAAATATTGCTCCTCTTATTTTGTAAGTGAAAGTGTATATATTGCCCGTTGGTGGGTGTCTTGCCTTGGTGGCCGTTTAAATGGCTTAATGGTGGTCTGATCTATTGCCCCACTATGGTGGCATTGTTGATTTTGATATATAAACATGTTTGATTGATCTTTGGGTGTGTTTGTGAAATACCCCAAACTTAAATATGGTGATTAAATTATTCTAATATGAATTTTAGAGGCCTGATGATGCCTAAAGAGGTTTGGTGAAGAAAATAAAACCAAAATAAAGAGAAAATGCTTAAAAACGTAAACGTAAAATGAGTGTAACACAACATAGAAGATATATGACCTCGGTAAGGGTCATAGATGGATTCCTAGGCTTAATTACACCTACATAATATGTGGGAACAATTCCCGAAGGAAACGGATCCATATAGTGGGTTAAAAATGTAAACGAGCCTTAAAGCACGTTTTTTGAGAAAACCCAAAAACGTGACTTTAAGTGGTCAAACATACTCGGAAAAAATTATAGTTGACTATATAACTATAATAAATATTAATGGAACCTTAAGAACCATTCAAATTAAAGAAACAAGAAAAAATCTGGAAAATGGGCACGGTTGGTGAGTAGTGCCAAAACCGGGAAAATTAACTAAGTTTCTTGCAGAAAGACGAAAATGCCCCCAAATTAATTAGCTAATGGAGCCAGTTTTTTTAGTAGTCAGCACTCCCCTCTCTTAAATAATATCTAGTTAATAAGTAAGAAGAGAAGAGAAAAGTAAAAAGTTAAAAGTGAAAAAGTAACAAATACCTCACTTTTTTCTCTCTCCTCTCGTTTCCTTTCCTTCCATCTGTTCCCTACCCCTCTCTTTGCTGATTCCTCTCTTCTTCTTCTACCTTACGATTCCAAGCGGCTCCCATGGCTTCCCCCCATTCTTTTGCTTGCCCATGCCACTCCAAATGGAAAATAAATTATATATTCTCATCAAGATCTATCTTCCCCTCTCTTCAAAATCTCAAAAGTATGAAGTTCATCTCCATGGGTAGAGCACCATTTGAAGAGAAAAATGGATTTTATGGAGCTAGAGCACCTCCTCTTTCATTTAAGGTAAAATATCCAAGAAAATTCTTTTTTCCTTCCTTCTTATCTTGGCCGATTTCATCTATTAATGGGGCACTTTTCTTTCTTTGTTTAAGCATTTTTCCAAGCCTCAAATGGTGGTTGGGAGCTCCTCTTTGATTCATGACCAAAAGCCCATTTTAGGGTTTCAAGGTAATTCTTCATCTTTGTGCTTTAAGCACCTTCCTTGTATCCTTGCCTGATTAATAAGTATGGGTGTATTGTTTAGTGCCTAATTCCCCATTTGGGTATTGATTTGGAGGTTGGCAAGTGTATTGCCCAACTTGACCGAAAATCAAGAGAGGAGAAGGAAGAAGAGTAAAAGAGGAACTTGTGAGCTTAAGGTAAGATAACCTAACTTAATGTATGTTCTTAAAGATTTTAGAATTTGGGATGGGAAAACTAAAAGAATGAACCAAAAATTAAGTTTAAAATGTGTTGGTAGCTAGAAAAGAGAATTTGTGAATTGATGTTGATTTAAGGGCCTAAGTGCCATTGCAATTGAGCTTGTTGCTTATATTGTGTTGAATAAGTTTGGATGAATTGTGTGCTGTTAGAACCCACTAAGGGTTTGGTTAGTTTGATTTGTGAATGTTTTGGGATTAGGTGATGAAGACAATAAATTTGGATAAGTTAGTGTAGTAACGGAGTTATGGCGAAATTTCCTGTAACACCCCAACTAACAACCATACACTTAACATCAAACTACAGCGGAAAATATACTTCATCACATTACTTAACTCGTTGGTGTTACACACGCCGTTAACCACCCACGTGGCTAACAAGGCTAACATTTACACAATGTATCGGTCTGATGGACTAGATCCCCGAGCAACTATACATTACCGACTCTTAAACCACTACCAACATTCATTACACAATACCTTCCAATTGTACCGAGTATTACAACTGATGCCGAAAACAATTTCAGACTTACTACCCTACTACCCCTACAGTTTACAAGTAATTACATCAACTACCCGTACACATCAACTACCCCGTCCTACTCTCGAACGGCTCCAGCTCCTTGTACCTGAAATAGGAAAAGAAGAGAAAGGGTGGCCCCCAAGGGGCTCAGCACCTTTGCTGGTATGGTAATCCCGCAGCCCGCATGCTACCGGGCCACGCACAACTAATTGTCGTCTTAGCATGCGGTTGATTATATTTAAATCATGTATGCAACTATAAATACACAACACATAACATTCCGCCTCAATGGGCTCAACAAACATATAACACATCCCTACCTGATAAGCCACTCATGGTATTCATTACCCCTAGAGTGTTTCTCATCTAATGGAGCTACTTCCTTAATAGACGACACTTACCCATTAATCGGGTCATCCTTAAACGCCTCTTGGCACAAACTGGGATTCATATCCATGATCCACATACTCCACATTTTTCGACATATAACATACCCTACGTAACAACACTTTTCACATTACAACGTGGACGTAAGAACAACGCAATCGAAATTGCATTACAACAACAACACATACCATAACGGGAACGGTTCTCTTAGGGACCGACCCCATTGTTAATTCACTGGTGAGCCTAGAGAATGATGTCACCCTCATGATAAGCACGTTATACAACACTCATTACCGTCCTAATAGTTGGACGAGTAACTTAAGTTAAGATGGTTCGGGTTTTGTGACCCAAACGCACCATACAAACACATGTTCCCCCTAAACCGATCATAAGTCAGAATAGCTAAGCTTTGGAGTAAGCTAATGGGAGATCATAACCCGTGAGGGAAACAACCATAACAGAGGGAAGGGTAAGGCTAAAAAGGATACCCACCCCCAAACAACGCGCGACCGGCCTAACCGGATTCCTCACCACTGTTAGTACATACTTACTTTTAGATATTGATTGGAACCCCACTATGGAGACCATCGCACCTACACACCATACAGTAAACTGGGTTAAACATACAAGGGAGATCCCTTCATTCACATACACATATCATAACAATTAACACGCATAGCCGTGGTTAGAACGCCCCATGGGTCGGGTCGTTTAATCCGGATACCGAACTCTCATGCGATCCTAGACTTAGTTAGCTAAGGTTTAACACCGTCGAGGTTAAATGGTATCGGAGTTGAACACGCAACATATATGAATTACTGTAAACTCATTACATGTTTTATCTTATAACGTGACAAACATACAGAAAAACACATTGGCATGCAAGCCGTGTAATCCGGTAGGACACAGGTTGCAAGAAAACCATACATGTCACCGCGATCTACCCCTTTGTGCACTCTTAAATTCCTCGAACAATTCTCGAACAACTGTTAGCATTACATTTACTTTCATTAACATCGGGGTAACTTTATTACTTAAGGTTTAAAGCTCTTGACTTACTCCATAAACTTAGTTAAACAACTTCACGTTTTAACTTGTTTTACTTTTACATTTTAATACAACTTTTCACCCGATTAATTGCCATTATAACTCACCTAACATGTCCTCAACAACCTTATAACATCATTACATAATAATCCCCATCATTTTCTGAACTAAAATAACATTTTTGGTCAAAACAGCGCCTTGTCCGAACTTGTGTCCGGACTTCCCAAGTTCGGACACGGTTCGAGACTCTAAGGGGTGCAGACTGCCGATTGTCCGAACATGTGTCCGGACTTCCCAAGTTCGGACGCTGTTCGAGGCCAAACTAGAGAATTGCAATAGGTGTGTCCGAACTTCCAAGTTCGGACGGGTAGTTCGGACACAGTTCGAAGGTCTGAAAAACTTACGTGCAACAGGGCATGTCCGAACATCCATGTCCGGACGGAAGTTCGGACGTGCCCAACATCTTACTTTCTACTTCCTTAAACACTTTCTCATTTATTGCCAAAATGCCCAACACTTATAACATTTCCTCCTTAAGTTATAGCATGTTCCCACACATTATTTAACCCACCAAAATACATTATGCCCTTCCAACAATTCCCTCCACAAGTTCTCACACTTTCCTTACAACATCTTACTCCTCATTGTTACCAAAACTTGCATAAACCCTTAACACAAACTCACCATGACTTGGAGCATCCTTAAACTCTCATTTGCATTCTAAATCCTCCAAGACAATAACCAAGACACTTCAATACCTAAGAACACCTTAGTTCACCTCCTTTTACCAATCTAAACCTTAACCATTCCTAGTTCAACCTAGGTCACCAAACATCATTTAAACACTTAAAACTTCTTGTACATTATCCAAATTTTGCCATGGGTTCTCCTAGCATATTGTCATACCCAAAACACATTGCTTTTCACCATTAAACAACCAAGAACACCTAAATCCATCAAGAACACGATCACACACAAAACTTCACCAAATTTACACTACATCACAATATAGTGCATAATTAAATTGCTTGGCACTTAGGCCCTTAAATAACATGGCTCTTAGGCCCTTAAATAACATAAACCTTAAACACTGAATTTCCACATAATATCTGCCTTTGACCTGCAATTACACCCAACAATTCATATACCTTTAATAAACTCCTTGAGAGCATTTCACTAGCTATTTACCATTGGCTCCTTAGGTCATCTTCATAAGCAACATAAGCTCATTTCTCCTAAGACTTTAAACCACACTAGGTTAGCATATTTACCTCTTTTCCTCACAAACTTCTTTCTTGTTTCCTTGACTAAATCGGCAAGGCTATTAGTTGCTTGTCAACTTCTAAACATTATACAAATAATATAATGAGTATACAAGCTTTAAGCTTCAACTCATTGTAAACCCTAGTTACATATATTATCTTAAGGTATTAAAATGATTGTTTTACCTTGGAATGGAAAGAGAGCTTGAATAAGTATCAAGAGGGACTCCTCCTAGCCCTTGGAAGATTCAAATGAAGCTAAAACAAGCAAGGTAAAGACACCATTGTGAGGTGAATTTTCGGACAACACAAAAACAAGAGGAAATGGAGTTTTTTTTGATTTTCCTTACCTTGAAGCCAAGGAGAATAACAAGACATGAAAACATGAGCTCAAGCTCCTTCAATGGTGATTCTTCATGGCTCCAAAATGAGGCTCTTGAAGATTTGAAAAGATAGAAGTGTAGAGCTTGACCTAACTAAGACAAATATGGTCTTGGAATTTGATTTGGATCATGGAGCTAGAAGTTACAAGCTATGAAAGTTGGAGATGACATTGTTGCTGTAGCAAAACCGATGGAGGCTTGGGAGAAGATGAAGAAATCGGTGGAGGTAAGTGGGAAGGAAGAAAGTGAGGTGAGAGAGTAGTCTTATTTAGATATTTTTGTAATAAAGTAGAATAGTACTTTACTTTATGTCTTTCTTTCTTTAATTGTTTTGCAAATGGTGGTGACTCACCTTACAAAAACCGGCCCCCTTATGTTACTTAGGGGTGTTTTGGTCTTTGTTGCCCAATTAACTTACTTATATTGCCTTATGTTATAAACTAGCTTATTTTAGTTACTATTCACAAAACAAGGCACATATTTGTGAAATTTTTTTTTCATTGATTTAGACTTCCTAATGTGAAACTAAGTAGTACACATATTAATTAAAGAGTAATGATGGACATTTAGCCACTCAAAACTCATTTACAAGACAATTTTTCAAAAATGTGCTTTAAGGCTCCTTAAAGCACATTTTGTGTTTTAACTTGTTTTCAAGCTTGGTTCTCTTTAGTAATTGATTTAACATGTTCGTTAGCATGTTCATATGGTCCAAGAATGACCTCTAGGTATTATTCAATGTTACACCAAGTCTAGAGCAAGTATTTGCTTAAATTGACTTTAAGGTGTTTCCTTGAGTTTATTGGGTTTAATTTTCTACCAATGTTTCCTAAGGACTTAAATAGCCTTATTAAATCACAATTGAATATTAACAAGTCTTGGTAGGTTCATTGGGTCCCAACCAAGTTCACTCCAAGCTTAGAGCATATTTTTGCTCGACTGTGTTTATAGTACTTTATTGTTTTTACTATGGTTTAAATTGTACACTGATGTTTCTAAGGAACTTTTTACCCTTTACATACCATAGTTTAATGTTTAAACAACTTATCAAGGTTTGGGGTATTTCATTTCCGTAGAAATTAAGGAGTTAGGTGACTTTATGAGTTGAGGAACCTAAGAGTTAACTAGGAGTTGATAAGGATTAAATTGGGTTAGCTAATCACCCAAAGATAAGGGTTGAAGGATTGGAAAGAGATGAGCAAAAATTTGTAGCAAAATAGTGTATAAGTGTCTTGTATTTGCTAGAAAAGAACTAGAGTGTAAGACTATAGAAATAAGGGAGAACTTGGGAAATGGAGATGCCAATGGCTAGGAATGAGTGGCTATGTTCAATAAGTGAATTGGTAATGGTTGGTAGAAGGTGGTGAACTACCAAGAGAATTTTAGAAATGCACTAGAGTGCATAAGTGCAAAAATGAGAATTTAGATCGTAGAATTGAGCAAGAATTGAACAATGAGTTTGAGCAATGATTTAAGGAGTGTTTAAGGTCTTTTAACATGTTTGGAAACATGTGGAAAGATTTGGAAAATTTTGGGTGAGGATTAAGGTTGGATTTGGGGTTGAAAATGTAATTTTAACAGCTTTTTAGCAGGGTCCGGGACTTAGGGGCCGGACCAAGTCCCGGACCGCCCTTAAAAATGCCTCGAAAATGAGAAACTGTATTGGTCCGGGACCCTAGTCCAGGACTAGGACCCGTACCAGGTGTAAAAGTGAGCCGAAAGTTAGGAAATGTATTGGTTCGGGACTTTAGGTCCGGACCAAGTCCCGGACCACCTCCAGAATTTCACTAAGAGTGTCTAAAAGGGTTCTAAAGATGGGGGATTGAATGGTAATGGTTTTAGATGATGTTTAGGCCTTGTTTGGTGACATGTAAAGGTCCTAAGAAGTATAAACAAGTGTTGGGAGTGAATGAGAAAGTTGATAACTTAAGGACACTTGAGCAAAATTAAGAGTAACGGAATAACGGGGTTAACTACGGGAGTAGTAGTTGTTTACGTATCGTACTACCTTAATGTTAATAGAACCCCTTGAAATGTTACCAGTGAGTTGAGTAAGATCCGAGGAATGCAAGGTGACACGGTAGAGTAAATCCATGGCGAAAGGTATGGTTTTCTTGCAACTTGTGTCCTACCGGGTTTCACTCGGCTTGTGTGTTGTTTGCTTGTGTGCCTGCCTGAACCAGATAAAAGGACGAAAATGTTTATTGCATTTGGTATGAATATCTTGATGCATGCTGTGTGTACTAACCATCCTTGTATGATTGTGTGGTCTAACTTTGTGTTGTAGACCGACTCATAAATGAGTAATGTTTGGTTAGTGACTCGTAGAAAGAGTCGTTCCGCAAAACAGTGTAAACATGGAAAACACACGAAAACTATCAATTAAAGAATAACGATAATACAACCTTATGAACTCACTAGAACGTGTGAGAGATGTAAGGGGTTTAAAAACTCCCGTTAACGGTTAGAAAACTGAAATGAAACAATCCATGAAATGTTAATAGTGGAAAGATATAAAGAAACCTCTACTAAGAGATTGATGATAGTTCAAAGATGTGAACTCTTGAAAGAAGTAAAAAAATATTAGGGGCCATCAAACTCCCTTTAAAAGATAGTCGACCCACAATATGAGGATCCGACCTGGAACGAGAAAATGTCCCAAACATACAAGTATTCGAAACATTGGGGAAACCCTTAAATCTGAGAATACTAAAAATTTAGATAATTTCCTAAGCTATTAGATGATATCAAGAGAGATACTTTTAGGCTAATCTTTATGATTACGATGTAACTCTGAGAGAGGAGTCTTTGGGAAATTGAGTAGTCCGGTAGAGATACGGACGTTTGTGAATTTGAGGAACTAACAGTATAGTTCCGTCCGTTTGAGAGTCGAACCTTCCCACTATGCTAGACCCAAAGTAGGGTTGAAACTGGGGAAGTAAGACTAGTATTTGAAAGCCTGGTGGTGAGTCTTGTGTATGACTCTGCCTAGAGGTCATGGGTAATGACTCAAAAGATATCGAATTGAGAAATTGAGAATTAAGAATTGAGTATTGAGATTTGAGAATTGAGTATAGAGAGTTGAGAATTGAGAATTGAAAGTTGAGATGGAGACTTGTAGTATCTATGAACGTAAGAGAGGTTGAGTAAGAGTATTCCAAGAGAATGGGTAAGACAATGAATTAAGTAGCTAAGGCATTAGTGAGGTAGAAACCCTCAAGGCCTTAGAGTATGTTAATATAAACTAACAATCTTGATGTGTTAGTTGGTGATTGTATTCTATGTTGAGTACTGATTGTGAATGCGAGCATGATGTGTGTTTATTGCATTTCATGTTATGATTTCAATAAAATCAATCGCATGCTTAGACGAGAATTAGTTGGGTGCGACCAGGTAATAGCGGGTTGCACAACTACCATACTAGCAAAGGTGTTAAGCCCCTTTGGGGCCACCCATTACTTTTCAGGTACCTTGGAGCCGATTACCGTTCAAGAGTAGGACAGGGATGGCATTTCAACATGGGTAGTGGAATTAAGAACTATTGTATTTATGTTGTATTGTAAGTCCGAAATGTTATCGACAAGTTTGATGATTGTATAGACTCGGTATAGAACTGAATGGAGGATTGTATTTGTATTTGTCTTGGTTAAGGCATGAAATGCATTTGTTTGTATAGAGTACTCGGTGTTCTAGTCCATCAGATCGATATTGTATTTGGATTTGGCCTTGTTAGTCACATGGGCGACTAACGACATTGTATCACCCACCGTTTGTAGTAAGGATCCCGCTGCTATTGTATGGATAATTGAGACGGTTTAAGAGATAATGACGTGATTCGGTAGGGGTGTTACAATTTGATACAATTGTAGGGTGGAAAGGGGGAAAAACACCTATTGCAGCCTTTCTAAACAAACAACACTGCAATAGGCCCTGTCTAATGTGTAACACCCCTACTAATACAGCTCCTAAATGTCGTCTAAACATCGTACTTAATAAGTAAATCACAGCGGTAACAAAAGACTGTCGAACTATGGCGTCACTGTTGTCACTCGCCCATACGAGTAACAACGCATTAAAAGATAATCATATTATGAAACGATTTCCCGCAATGACTACGAGAGATAGATAGCAGTTAAATAACCCAAAAGTAATACAACATAGTAAATACCGTACATAAGTCTGTACATGTGAGCATCTAAGAATATATACACCTCGATTTATAACCCGAGTCCAAAATAAAGTACATGGTTATCTCAAAGTATACCACTACTCCAAGCTTCCCGTCTCCACGTCGTTTCAGCTAATCTCCTGAAAAATGTTGGTTGTTGTATGGAATCTGCCCCTGCTGAGTATGTTACCCTATGACTATCATGCCTCCTCAGACCCCCAATTAATTGGTCGAGAGCATGCAGTCATTTTTCATGCAATACCATTTTACATAAATAACTATGATAAAACAACGGTAGTAATAATGCAATAAACAACCATACATACATACATGCGTTTCATACAACACTTATAACATAGAATAGGTATACAAAACAACAAGGCTAAAGTACGAGAGTTATAAACATATATTATTCTCATGTTGGCTTACAAGCCTAAATAATGTTCGCCCAATATACGAGCTCTACGGTTGTTCGTAAATTGTTCGTGTAAACATGCCTATTGACGACGTCTCGTTAAACCGACACGTCTCTACTCCATACCCCTATCTAAGGCGGGTCACCCACGGCAGTAGCCACTCCAGCGGTAGAGTCTCTGACCAATGAATCGTTCTAGTTCACGGGAATTTCTTTGATACTTACGGACCCGTACGCGGACATCCTAGCATCGTTTTTGTGATCACAGCGCGCACCAAGGGCATCACCCCAGGCTTTCTCCGAACTCCATCTCTATAATATTTCTGAACACTAATGATTAAGGTCTTCTTAATCTAATCCTAAGTAACAACTTGGGATATAGTGTAACATTCGAATGTGTGCCATGTTAGGTCTTATACCTAGTGTCTCTAGGTGATTCGTACCATTCGAATGTAGCATACGAGAACGGCTTTAAACAACCGTTGCTCTGTATATAAGTCTGGGATAATACATATCTTATTATCCTATGCTACACGTTTTTCTAACGTTTCTTATAGTAGTATATAAGGTAGCACACATTGCCGTTAGTTCGTTTATATATAAGTTCATATATACGAACAATACTGTTATCGGACAATAGCAATAGTATAGGCAATAATAATACACAAATGCATATTAATTTCACATAAACAGATAGTTAACTTATCACAAATTTCACACATGTCTGAACTGAGGAATTCCTTAGAGACAATCAAGCCATAAAAGCAACATACCGTTCACCATAATATACGCTAACGTAATTGTATATCACGCTACGTCAAAGCTCCTCGAACGACTCTAAGTATCTGGAATACGTACACACTACATATTAATTACCCATGCAAATATAATAATACACAGTACCCCGTACCGTCGCTAATCCCTCCCGGTTTATTCCCCGTCGTTTAACAACTAATGTCTCTCGGTTTTTAGGTTTCGCTCGGGATTAGTTTACGTAAACGTTATCTTTGCATGCATGGGAACATTGTCGTCTATTATATAAATAAACTTATATATATTCATTATCGCATGTATATTATATACATTGTATATTATATAGTTTGACACTATATCGCATGTATATATTCGATCATATATTATACATCTCTCCTCAATATTTATTTTTCAAAAGTTAGCTTATCCAAGCTTACTTACTTATATATTTCTCATTAAATACTTTGAACTATATAATCCATCTTATTTCATATACTCATTTAAATCTTAGAACATTCTTTAATTAATGTCTATAATAATATTTCTCCACTTTATGTCATCCCACTAGTGATATTATATGGTTACTCAACCATACTATATAATTCACTCCATATCATACATTTATTTATATATATGGATTATGGGACCATATATTATGTGGTATTTCTTTATAATATATTCATTCTTCCTTAATGAGTATTATCATATTATAAATGTTATAACCCTTATAACATTATAAACCATATTATAAATTTTCAATTCTAAATACACATATTTCCGCAACAGCCACTTTTATTTCTTTTATTTACAAAACCACCACATTATTTATATAATGTTACATTATAGTCATATAACATATATTATGACATTTATATCATTATACAATTTATAACCTATAGTTATAGTATGTCATAAAATACCAAATAGAACTCAAGTCTGTCAGTTTTCATTAATTTCCCATATACTTTTAGAAATTACATAATAACCCCAAATGTTATTATGTTGTTACACTTGTAACATATATCTTATATTATAACATTTTAAACCTTAATATAATTATAATATATAGTTAAACATTCTAAATAGCCGAATAGACCCTAGGTCTGTTCTAAATTAATTTCCACCCCTTTAACTTTCTATATTTACCAAATAACCCCCTTTTTAACATATAGTTTCTAATGTTTTAAAACTATATATTATACACATTCTTATTAAAACCTCTTATATTATTCCAAAATCATCAAACTACACTAAAAGGTTATAAATATCATTTATAACCCATATACTTTCGGTTATTGCATTTCTACCCCATTTGTTATCCAAAATGTAATGATAACATAGTAACTATATATTATACATATATAATTCATTTTAACTCCAAATTTAATTAAATAAATTCCTAAAAATTCCTAATAGACCAACGTTTGTATAAACTTCATTTTGTACCCGGAATTTCCGGTAATTCCAAATACACCCTAATAATTATATATATTTTCAAGTTACTATAACTTATTTAAGCTAGTTTTTAATTCAAGAAATTACCAAATTTGGTCAAAGTCTCCTATATAGTCAACTTTGACCTCTAAATTCAGTTTTGAGCCCAAACTCTCAGTAATTACTAGATAGACCCCAAACTTTCCTATATTTACAATTTTGACAAAAAACTTTATAAAATGTTATAATTTTTATTTAAATTCTTTTTAAACCCCAAATTTCATCTATAATTGCCCACGACTTTTGTAACGCCCCTATTAACCATAAATACAGCGGAAATAAAACTCTAAGGCGATTACAGACCATCGGGTTCCAAACACCGACACCAAACCTCACCAATTTACAACTTACAATCCACAAAAGCTACGGTCTGAACTCGAGAAAAACTTAACACAACATAATAGAAATTAAACATATTCTCTCTCCACAAAACCTAGTCCCATCCCAAACGCTCATTCTCTTCGTGGCCACCTGTAAATCAATTCGTACCTGCAAGATGAAACCAAGCAGCCCACCCCAAAAGGGGCGGGTCAGTTCCCTGGAATGGAACTGGTACAATTCTCCAAAAACAAACTTATAAAACATAACTCTTCAAAATAAATAGTAACATGAAAACAAACTCTGAAAAGTAAACAGAGATAAAGCACTTCAAACGATCAAGTTTAAAGAGAAAGGAAAACAAGACAAAGATAAAGAACTTCCAAAACAAGTCATCCACTTAAGTTCACACCACATAGTTAGTAAGCATCCAATGTTGATGTTAGAACCAATTCCCGTTTGGAGTATAAAGACTCAGATAGTCACCAAGGACTAGGAATAATAGATAGATCCAAGAACCAATAACTCAAGAGTGGAATAATTCAATTGGGAGAGATGGCCCCCCATCGCCAGATATCAATGTCCATATGGACGAGGGATATACAGCCCCCTGCTGTCAGATTTAAATGTCCTGGTGGACGAGGGATATACAACCCCCTGTTGTTAAATATCAATGCCCCTATGGGCGAGGGATATACAGCCCCCTGCTGTTAAATTAAAAATGTCCTGATGGACGAGGGATATACAGCCCCCTGCTGTTAAATATCAATGCCCCTATGGGCGAGGGATATACAGCCCCCTGCTGTTACCATTGGAGACGCGCGCACGTCGAAAGAAAGATTTCCAAGATTGACCTTTTCCAAATCCCCACTAGATCACCAACTACCCAGAGCAATACCAAAACACTCAGTCCTACAGAGTGCAGAAGCGTAAACCCTAAGCAGTCAATGTCTAACGGGACACCAAATAGAAGGAACCAATACCCATGTAAGTTTCATACTCAAGGCTCAGTTAGTCACACAAGCTGAGTTAGTCACACAACCAATTCCTTTTTAGAAATTCTTAAAGTCAGTTAGCGTTTTCCAAAACATTCCACAAGTCAATCAACAGAAATATCGGAGTACGAGAAATCGTACAAAACATTCCATAGAGTCCAAAACACAACAAGCTGAGTACGAGAAATCGTACCTGGATAACGCTGTAGCAGTTCTAGTCAACTTGTGCAAACAATCAACAGTACTCTGAAGAATATTAAAGGTAGTCTATCATCAATCACTCGTAGCCTACGTTAAGCTTAAATAAACTCCTCACTCTTATTTCTAAGTCCCAATTGTCTTTTAAGCCCTCACTTAAATGTTATGTATAACCTTTTACTTATCTTAGAAGGTTGTATAACTCAAGGTTGTAAGACCAAGGAATGTATTTTATTAACACTTGTTAATTGTTCCACCCTTATCCACTTTACCCATACCTAACCATAATTCTCACATTAAAGACCTTTATAACATAAGTGCATTATACGTTATTCAATCAATCTTAGAATTTCAATAACAAAGTCTTAAGCTCAATACTTTTATTCTTACTTTAGGACATACATCGTGTTATGACCAATGATGGGTTTATCTTAGAATACTATACTATTATTTCACAATTTATGACTATGTATCTTTATCAATATCTAGATAATCCATTATAACTAAGTTTTCCCCCTTAACTTAATTAAGATCTACATCCCGTATACTGAAATCGTAGTGTTGTAGATGCATTTAGTATAACTTATTGAGCTACTAAACTCAATTATCTTATCTTTAGTTCAGAATGGCCTTTAATTACAACCATCTATTAATCTTGTCATAAGTTGTTAAATTACTTTTCATCTTGAAATAACCATATTATGGTTAACTCAGACTCATCGAACTCTTACATTTAGTATCCACACGGATATTATTTACTTTATCATAACTATATAATAAGGTGTTTAAGATAACCTTTTATGTATCCTTACTTACATTTAATTTCCTAAATGTTCTATTTTACACACATTCCCTCCATAGGCTATGTATAAACCTTTTATACTAAACTTCACTAAACTTAAGTCTTAAATACGTTTTAAATTGTTTACAAAACCTAAAGGTTTCAATGGTATAACTTAATAAATTAATTTCCTTTATTGTATTTAGGGTCGACATTATATCTTAGCATAAGGTAGAATTTATCAAAGAATTAAATTCTAGTTCGTAAGTGAAATTATCAATTACTTAATAAGATAATATATTCTGAACAATCTCCATACCTTATATTCAAATGACACATTAATATTTCCAGTGTCAAAAGGTAAATCAATATAGTTCTTATGTAACCTAGTTCCATCTAATTAAAGGTTTAAAGATTTTAAGTATCAAATTCCTATTTACAAACCTTCTTATAAATTCTAACTACTAAATACATCACTTAACTATTTACTCACATCCTGAACATTGGTGTTAAATGTATTTATATGGCTTAACTAGTTGTAAGAAACTTAAGGATTATTATTTAGATTAAATTCCTAATCATAGTTTAATGTAGTTTTATATCATAATCCCTTTAATGATTTATCTTAAAATATTAAGTTATTACTCAATACTATAAATATTAAGAAATGATTAAATCTAGACTTATTTATCCTCTTCACATTTAGACGTAAAAGTAACTCATTTACTTTATTATTGTTTATATAATATGAACATTTAAATGTAAAAGTATTTCATCATTTTATTATCAATTATATAATAAGATCTATTTGTGTAACACTTTATGTAAACTAATTACAAATATTCCTAAATTTCAACTTATTAATTTCTTAACCCAATTATAGATTTACATTGTGGACATTGACTAAATATATACATGTATTTTAATACTGTTTATATAAATCTTAGAAATTCAAGGGTAACTAAAAACTCAATTCATAACCATAAATTAATACCACCTCATATAGTATTCTATTATTAGTATTATGTAGAGGTTTTATTTTAACTCATTAATTCCTGCATATTATATTTTCTATAAGGTATTTATTTCTTTTATTTATTTATTTATCGTATATATATATATATCCTTCCTATTATATTTCTCACAAGGAATGTTATTTCCTTTATCTATTTTTATTGTATTTATATATATAGTATATATACATATACCTACATATATTAAGATTTATCCAGAACACTCTTTAAGAAATTCTATTGTATTTAATTATACCTAATATCTTGTAGACATATCCAAAACTTATTTATGGTTTATAAAATAAAGTATTTCCCTTAGTTTTAGTTAAACATATTAGCTTCCATATTATATATGATAAGTGTCCAAATGAGCATGTTTATTAGGTGATTTCATATATAATATTAGCACTTTTCTTGCTCATTTCTCCACTTCGGTTAGTTTCCTCTAGTTTATTTTATTATTTATCTCACAAAATTATTAGTTTAACATGAGGAAAACCAAGCTGGGACTAAAGTAGATAAAGAGACGAACACATAGACGCAAACGGCTCGAAAAACGGAGCCCAAACGAACAATCTAGAGCCGAAATAAGTCACGACGACGTCGAGATAACGGGCGGACTAGAGGGGCGTAACCGCCTCGCGGTCAACAGAGAGACAACCGCCTCTTAATGGGCGGTCTAGAGAGGCGCAACCGCCTCGCGGACAGAACGAGAGAGTACCGCCTCTTAATAGGCGGTTAAGGAGGCGGACAAGGGATGAAGAACCGCCTCATATCTGGCGGTTAAGGAGGCGGACAAGAAGAGAGGTTACCGCCTCTCAAGCTGGCGGACAAGAGAGTGGTAACCGCCCACTATGTGGCGGACATGAGATAGACAACCGCGAGGCGGTACCAAAGCGGACACAGGACCAGACTAAAACTCGTCGCGAGCTTATCTTCTTCGCCCGGTCGTCTGCCTTCACCGACTGTCTGCAACTCGCGCAACTCGTCCACTGTCTGCGCCTACCTTAAATCACGCCTGTCTTCAGCTGTCTGTCCCTTGCAATAAATGAGAGCAATCATCGAGCTCAATCAAACCCTCACGCGTCTGTCTATCTTCTCTGCTTCCTCTTCTTCCTTTCCCTATATAAACCCACGAGCTTCACCCAATAAAACAGACACGAATTCATTCGATCCACGACCCAACTTCACCACTTCACACATTCATCCATTTCTCTTCTCCCGTATTCTCCATTTTATTTATTTTACATTCCACAAATCCACCTCTAGCCTACGTATACAAAATAGCAGAGCGAGACGGAGTGATTACGGATGATTTCTATCATTCTTGTTTCTGTTATTCTATTTAATATGTTAGGCTAGTTTACGTACGCTCTGGGAATGGTTATTATGTGTGTGTATTAATTATGCTATATTTTTACTGGTTTAATTTATATACAGTTTGTTACGCTTAAAGGTTATCTCGCACCTTTATGATAAATCTCGCGAATTTATAAATTGCTCTACTAAGTCTATTTTGATCAGACCAGGTGATAAATAGACAGGTTAATTAAGACGTAAAACTGGAGGAAGCTTAATTATGATTTAATGAGTTAGTATTCAGTTGCAAATGTAATTCCTGATTTCTAAAACCGTCCGTTACATGTGAGATGCTTGAACCTTGATTAGACCAAGCGTTTTCTGGTAACGAGTTCTTTTGAGGCTATGATTTAGTCCTTAAGATAATAAGAGGAATTTTGCCAACAATTATATTAAACCAGTAGAGATAGCATAATTAATCAGATCATATAACCTGACCCAGAGTTCCGTTTTATTTATCTGTTAACTTAGTTTATTTTATCTTTCTTTTTATTATTTAACAAGTCAATTAATCCCCCCTCCTGTGACACGCTTAGGAACTATATATGTATATTAGTCCCACGGTTCGACATCCGGTTGCTTACATTTTCACTATACTACTGCGACCGGGATTTATTTGCAGCCCGACGGATATTTTGGTATTAATTTTCTCTTTTTATCAACTTCACCAGTGTTAATAACTCACAAATAAAACGTCTGCAAAATGGCGCCGTTGCCGGGACTAGATTTATTCTAGTCCCTAAGCCCCGGATTATTCACTTGTTATATTAGAATATTTTGTTTATATTGTTTTGTTAGTTGTTTATATTAATTATCTTTTATATTTTGTTTATATTATTATTATGTTTGTTCCTAATCCTTTTATTTTCTAATCTGTTTCAGTAGTTTTGTTTAATATACAAAAACACGAAAAAAAAAATTTTACACGGCAATGAAAGAGGCATTTGAATATTGGCAGGATTTATACTGCTCCGAATGTGGGGGAGCTCATGATTTTGAGGATTGTCTCATAGTCCAAGAGCAACTCTGGTTAGAAGATCAACCAGACTACCTGGAGAGAATCGCTCAACTACTCGAGCAATCAATGAGCGAAACAGTTCTTGAGGTAGAACACCCCACTACAGACGAGCCACTCATAGAGACCCCTTCCTGTCAAATCAATTACCGCTATTTTCCCTCCTTCTCTATATTATACCCAGATAATGAGGATACTTTTATCCTCGAGAATAAAGAGAAGGAATTGCCATCACCTCCCGCCACCATATCCAAACAAAACGCCACTATCACCTTCGAAGAATTAACTTTCTCTGAAGATGATAACGAGCGTTCTTTCTATAAGACTCACCTACAAGAGGAGAAAGTTTACATCCTCCAATTTGAGGAAGAAAAATCATCTCCGCCGGGTCTTCTGTTAGAACTACGTTCCCGGCAATACCTCCTCAAACACCAGATTTTGTGGAGTATTAATTTTCTTATTTATATGCCGAGGTAACGTTTTGTTTTGATCCAGGATAACGAGCAGGCGTCTAGCCAAAGACGTTAAAGAAGGGCAGCTTCCTGGGAGGCAACCCGGGTGTACTTTATTTTATTTTGCTTTTTTGTTCTTTTTAATTTTCAGGTTCTCTTTAAATTTTATTTTTGCTAACTTTTAACCCCGTTTTTAGTATGGTTGCTTCTAGTGTCTTCTGCAGGTGTACCTCCATGTGGACACCGCAACCAAGCTACGCTACTTGAGGCTGAAGCTCAAGTGTGGGGGAACTCCTATAAACGCAAGCAAAAATAAAATCAGGGGAGTACCAGTTTCTTTACTTTTGCTTTTATTTAAATAAAAACTGCAGAGGAGCGTTTATGTGCTTAAATGTTTATTTGTGAACTTTGTGTTTTCTCTATTTTATCTACTAACCGAAAAGGTCTTCTGAGACCTTCCCTTGTTTTTCTGGTGAACAATGAGGACATTGTTCAATTTAAGTGTGGGGGAGTGTGCCCTTTTCGGTAACATTTTGTGCTTAAATGTTTAATCTCTCTCCTTATCTCTCGTTTGTCCAATTCAATATTATAGACCCTTTATATGTGGGTTGTTCTCTTTAAGAATAAATACTGTTATGAATTGTGGGATAAATGGTACAAATTTTAAAATTTTGATTACTTTTGAGGAGCATTTTATATGCGGTGTGACCAAATGATCTGCAAATGATTGGATTTTATTGCTCAGGGTTCCTTTCTGTCTTCTCTTAGGGATTGCTAAGGGGTACTTCTCTGTTTAAAAAGAAAGAAAAAATAATAATAAGGGACTCATGAGACACCATTGGTAACCAACAAAAGAGAGTTGAGTGTTCTTAAATACAAAGACGTGATGCCTATATTTTTCTCATCTCTTATGCAAAAGTGAAACAAATGCATAAATCTATTTTTCCTTTTGTTTTCTCCTCAATGCCCGTTCTTGAGAGAAGTTGGCCATGGTAAAAGTTCTCGAGTCACCTAAAAGAAATATTGGAGTACCTTGGATCATACCCCGAAACTCTATATTTTGTTTTCACCCTGAGCACACCTATGCCACCAGCAGTTAATTTTTCACACTCCTCAATAAGTTAAAAGATCATGTTTATCCTACCCTTCATAATAATATTTTAGTATTGAGCATTCCCTACTTGGGTACGTGATTTTGCTTGAGGACAAGCAAAAAGATAAGTGTGGGGGTGTGATAAGTGTCCAAATGAGCATGTTTATTAGGTGTATTTCATATATAATATTAGCACTTTTCTTGCTCATTTCTCCACTTCGGTTAGTTTTCCTCTAGTTTATGTTTTATTATTATCTCACAAAATTATTGGTTTAACATGAGGAAAACCAAGCTGGGACTAAAGTAGATAAAGAGACGAACACATAGACGCAAACGGCTCGAAAAACGGAGCCCAAACGAACAATCTAGAGCCGAAATAAGTCACGACGACGTCGAGATAACGGGCGGACTAGAGGGGCGTAACCGCCTCGCGGTCAACAGAGAGACAACCGCCTCTTAATGGGCGGTCTAGAGAGGAGCAACCGCCTCGCGGACAGAACGAGAGAGTACCGCCTCTTAATAGGCGGTTAAGGAGGCGGACAAGGGATGAAGAACCGCCTCATATCTGGCGGTTAAGGAGGCGGACAAGGGATGAAGAACCGCCTCATATCTGGCGGTTAAGGAGGCGGACAAGAAGAGAGGTTACCGCCTCTCAAGCTGGCGGACAAGAGAGTGGTAACCGCCCACTATGTGGCGGACGTGAGATAGACAACCGCGAGGCGGTACCAAAGCGGACACAGGACCAGACTAAAACTCGTCGCGAGCTTATCTTCTTCGCCCGGTCGTCTGCCTTCACCGACTGTCTGCAACTCGCGCAACTCGTCCACTGTCTGCGCCTACCTTAAATCACGCCTGTCTTCAGCTGTCTGTCCCTTGCAATAAATGAGAGCAATCATCGAGCTCAATCAAACCCTCACGCGTCTGTCTATCTTCTCTGCTTCCTCTTCTTCCTTTCCCTATATAAACCCACGAGCTTCACCCAATAAAACAGACACGAATTCATTCGATCCACGACCCAACTTCACCACTTCACACATTCATCCCATTTCTCTTCTCCCGTATTCTCCATTTTATTTATTTTACATTCCACAAATCCACCTCTAGCCTACGTATACAAAATAGCAGAGCGGACGGAGTGATTACGGATGATTTCTATCATTCTTGTTTCTGTTATTCTATTTAATATGTTAGGCTAGTTTACATACGCTCTGGGAATGGTTATTATGTGTGTGTATTAATTATGCTATATTTTACTGGTTTAATTTATATACAGTTTGTTACGCTTAAAGGTTATCTCGCACCTTTTTAATAAATCTCGCGAATTTATTAAATTGCTCTACTAAGTCTATTTTGATCAGACCAGGTGATAAATAGACAGGTTAATTAAGACGTAAAACTGGAGGAAGCTTTATTATGATTTAATGAGTTAGTATTCAGTTGCAAATGTAATTCCTGATTTCTAAAACCGTCCGTTACATGTGAGATGCTTGAACCTTGATTAGACCAAGCATTTTCTGGTAACGAGTTCTTTTGAGGCTATGATTTAGTCCTTAAGATAATAAGAGGAATTTTGCCAAACAATTATAATTAAACCAGTAGAGATAGCATAATTAATCAGATCATATAACCTGACCCAGAGTTCCGTTTTATTTATCTGTTAACTTAGTTTATTTTATCTTTTCTTTTTATTTATTTAACAAGTCAATTAATCCCCCCTCTTGTGACACGCTTAGGAACTATTATATGTATATTAGTCCCACGGTTCGACATCCGGTTGCTTACATTTTCACTATACTACTGCGACCGGGATTTATTTGCAGCCCGACGGATATTTTGAGTATTAATTTCTCTCTTTTTATCAACTTCACCAGTGTTAATAACTCACAAATAAAACGTCTGCATATATAACAAATAAAATGTAGTTTAGTTAAATTCCTTGATTCACTATAAGTTACTTCTTAATTCCCTTTTATAAATGCGTAAAAATAATATAAATATATATTTGTTCCTTAGTTTATTTAAAATGTTAACTCCCATATAATATAGTAAATAAAATGCAGGATAATTAAATTCCTTAATTATATAAGTTCCTACTTAAGTAAGTAAATATACATATATGTAAATAATTTCATTTCTCTTAAAAACTAATACAAAAACATTTATAAACTTACTGTTATAAAATGTTAATTTAGTTCCCTTTAATTTTCCCAGGTTAAAAGTTAATTAACAACCCTTACTTTAATTTTTGATTACATTAAAAACTTTATATTATAGGTTATTCTTATGAAAAACTCACAAACACAATTTTTAAAACCTTTTCCCGTTGCCCAAAATTCCCAAATTTAATATACAGTAACTATAACATTTTAGACATATTATAAAATTTTATTTCATAAAATATCTTTTTAATTTAGCCAAATAATTCCAGAAAACCCGTAACTTGTAAAAATCATAACTTATGTTTAAAAACTCCAAAACCATAATAATTTACATCACAATAAACTACATAAAATAAGGAATCTATGGTTAAAATTTCAAGTCAAAATACATTCGGGAAGATATTTAAATTAACCCAACAAGTTAGGATTTTTACTGGAATTTTATAATTATTTAATAGCACGATCTAATCTCGGCCGTCCAATCTTTTAAAGCGAGATCGGACGGCCCCTGAACCTCTAGTTCATCAGCGCAGAACTCAGCCATGTCGAGTAATAATCTCTCGTTTTCTCTCAACTCACAGAACGAAATCGGTGATTCTTGTTTCTA